>JAFIDM010087038.1:0-21421 GCA_023159025.1 Thereuonema tuberculata
TTATTGTATCTTGTAGTTTAGTCTGTGCGTTGGCTTTAAATCTGAATAGAAGATATACACACAACAATCTACTGCACCGCACAGGGAACCATTCGGGCACAAGGAATCAAACAACACCACATACCTACCACTGCACGGTAACAAGAATACCATAACCCCTTGGAGACAGCGCCTTGAGGAGACATATCCAGGCTCACACACTACTGTGCAAAAAACAAAACAAAGAAACTTATGTCCCAGGTTATAAAGATATTCAAGCCCATAAATACTCGCCCTTCATATTCAATCAATCATAACCAGGTACAGGAACATCTAGACAAACTGAAAGAAAAACTTAGTGCACTTGCAAAAAAGATCACCCCGGTGCGCCCAGAACACCCAGATTACCCAGAGCGCGCGAAGAATAGGAACTTACATATCGCATACATCGACTACAAGAAGGCATTTGATTCTGTTTCTAATTCCTGGCTCCTACACACTCTCCATATCAACAAAATATACGCCAGGATCACGGCATTCTTGGATGCCACGTTGAAGAGTAGGAGTACAACATTACACCTACGCACCTCCAAGATTTCCATCACTGCAGATTCCATTCTGATAAAGAGAGGTATTTTCCAGGGAGACTTTTTTAGTCCTCTTTGGTTCTGCCTCGCCTGAAACCCATTGAGCCAAAAAACTTAGTGCACCTCCAAAAAAGATTACAAAGATACAAACAGTGCACTTTGCGCAAACAACAGAACAACACTTTCCAATACAATGAGAAAAAAATCTTCAGATCGCTTACATCTTCGTCTACCGCCGCTAATACAAACACTCCCACCAGCGAGACATTACATGAACACTAATCGTCTCTGTGGTCAAACCCTATCCTTCACAAAGATAAGGCACCATGGAACACAGAGGAACAACAACTCACTGAACACTTACCATAATGTCCTTGCAGGAGATTACTCTTGCAGACATACAGACAGCACTAAAAATGCACACAACTGGACGTCCCCTGGTACATATCTCTGCATTGAAACTAGCACTTATACTCACTGACGTAATCCAACAGCCAGATCAAATGCCTCGTTTCCTTACACAAGGTGTCACATACATACAGAGCAAGAACACTGAAACAGCGCACCCTGCTAGCTACCGTCCAATCACTTGCCTCCCCACACTTTACAAACTCCTCACCTCCTGCCTCGCAGACAAGATCTACACACACATCAAGACACATAACATTCTTACCGAACAGCAGAAGGGCTGTCGCAGGAATTCCCAGTGTTGTATGGAGCAACTCCTTATTGACTCAGCAATCCTGCGAAAGGCGCGCTCGAAGAATAGGAACTTACATATCGCATACCTCGACTAAAAGAAAGCCTTTGATTTTGTCCCTCATTCCTGACTCCTACACACTCTCCATATCTAAAAAATACACGCCAAGATCACGGCATTCTTGTATGCCACGATGAACCTTTCCTTATGAGAATGGAATCTGAAGTGATGGAGGTGTTGGAGGTGTGTAGGCATTACACCTACACACCTCCAACACCTCCATCACTTCAGATTCCATTCTCATAATTAGAGGTATTTTCTGGATCCTAACCAGACTTTCCAGCAGGGTTTGCGTATCTGGAAACCGCTCGAGTTCTAAACTTGAAATTCGATAAGAGTGTTCTTAATTCTAAGTTTCAGTTTTTAGTTTACTTGATGTAATTTGATTTTTTTGAAGAAATAAGCGTGTTTTTTTTTTTGTGTTACACATGTAAGACTTCCCGAGCGAAACGACATCCGCAGATCTCCCTAATAACAAAAAATATACATAAAAAAAAAAAATTGTGCTGACTTCAAATACTTTTCTTCAAAGTATTATGTTAAAATTATTGCAAAAAGTTTCTAGTAAAGCTTTATTTAACGATATCCCAACTCAGCTTTATCCAGAATACTTTACAAATGTTTTCTTCAAAGATATTCACAGCTTCGTGATTTGTCTTTACAATATCTGTATTTAGATGATGTAAAAAAATTTAGATTTAATAATTTCATATGGCTTTTGCATAGATCATTATAATTGACCGGAGCAGTAGCTGACCCATCGCCCTCACCACTCCAGTTCAAACCTTTACACTCCTCCAGAAATTGGACGCGCATTACCTAACGTCAGCACTGCAAAACGAACTTGAGCGGCTGGCGGTGACTAGCCAATGGCGCTGTCCGTTATCCTCGCTCTCTGGCGTGTATATTTTGGAAACGGGCGACACGAGACAAAACATATGTTAACAGCAAATCTTTCCCTTTCTTCAAGGCATCCCTGGAGCTATCTTTCAGCAGGATAATGCACGCCCACATACTGCAAAGACTGTTCGAGACTTCTGTTCAGCCCAACGCATGCAACTTCTTCCGTGGCCTGCTTATTCGCCGAATATGTTGCCTATTGAGCATGTGTGGGATGTGGTTGATCGGAGTCTCGCCCGTGATCCGCGTCCTGCAGCTTCAAAAGACGAACTTTGGCTGCGAATACAAGCAATATGGAATTCTCTTCCACAAGCAGACATTCAAAATCTGTTTGACTCCATGCCACATCGTATAGCAGCGCTTATTGCACCGCGTGGTGGCTACACCAAATACTGATTTGGGACACTTAATATTGTGTTTTTGCTTTGAAAATTTCGTCATTTATTTGTATCAATACAAGTCATTTAGGCATTAAATTTCATTTAATTCTGATGATTCCTTCATGGTGTTGCATTTTTCACATCCAGGCTCACACAATATGGGTTTCCCCTGCTAAGACAATATGGCGGGTCAAGGACCAAAGCACATATTGACTCTAGTACGCTTTGTGATGTGTACTTGTAGTATGGGACCGTGTTCTGAATAAGTGAGTGTTTGTGTTCTAGCTGTTGATGAACAATCGACGCTACCTGATTGTGTCGGTGGAGGTAGTCTGTTTGGGACAGAAGGGGACAGCCTGATATTGTGTGGTCGATCGTCTCATGTATAGTGTGGCATTTCCTGCATCTATCGTCTTGAATGTTTGCAGTGTGTAGAATGTGTTTCTTGTAGTTGAGTGTGGGGATGACTTGGTCCTGTATCGCGGTCATGATACAGTCTCCCAAACAGCTCGGTCTCCCTTCGGTCTCCCCAAACAGCTGCTCACTCGTTGGCCATCTGTTCGACGCTTCCAGGTCGACATGAGGCTGGCTGATTATTATTATTATTATTATTATTATTATTATTATTATCAATGGTATAGGATTATGCGATAAAACATATTTCAAAATATTCGTAAATTAAAACGCAGATATACAAAATAGAAAAGAGTGATTTTATAAAAAGCTTTAAAAAGAATACACATAAGTCCCGATATAGGTTTCACGAAAAATATAGTTTTCTTTATTCAATGTCTAAAACGAAAATGGGTTTTGTAGCGCACAGTACTATCAACTGATCGGTTATTGTGGTAATTAGGTCAATCTGAAAGAATTGACTTCAGTGTCATTATTTAATAACAAATGTACTGTAGATCAGGAGTTCAGAACTTGGGGGATTACCCTCCCCTTACATTAAATAATTGCTAAGGTGTGTAACGCTGCCACTCAAACAAAATCTGCAATGAGGTGTTACATTTGTGGCGCAACATCCAAAGACTTTAATAATTTAGCAATCAACAGCGATGTGAAAGCAGAAACACTAAAATTCGGTTTATAGATTTTGCATGCCAGGATCCGTATATTCGAAAGTTTACGCAACTGGCCTATAAACTGCCTGTTAAGATATGGCAGTTAGGTTTGGAAAATGAAAAAGCTATTGTTAACCACCACCCCTGTTCTACACTTTAAACACACTGTAGATCTCAGCCCGGGCCCCTTTGACTGTAGATCTCAGCCCGGGCTGAGGGACCAACTGCCTCCCCCTCCCCCTTGTGCGGGCCCTCAGGCTTTCGGAGAGCAGCAATGATAGCAGGTCTACATCATAAATTGTAACTACCACGTGCGTTTTTTACCAACTAGAAAAGTTTCAAAGTAATCACACAATTACAATTTCTTCGTCCTCCAAATCAGGAACCTGTTTTTTGTAACCCACGCAAGGCACGGGTATTTTTGCTAGTTAAACAATAAATTCTTATTAATAATAATTGTATATAGATTTTTCGAAAACAAAATATTAAATATGGAATGATTAACACCGACACATAAATTTAAAATTTAAAAAGATTTTAAACACATTAAAATGCAACAGGACCGGTTTCGTCCTTTTAACAGGACATTCTCAACTGAGTTACAACTAGTAAAACATGAACTTAAATTCAACATCTGAAAATTATAATTTGCTGTGTAAATGAGGCTAGTAGACATGGACCAATGGATCACTTGGATATGAGCGCCAATGAAGTTGAACCACTGTGCGCATGTCTTGGTGCGCCTGCGTTGAACCGAGAATAGGTTAGAGTCCAGAATAACTCAGGGTAAATTAACCTTGTGAAACTTGGAGGCACTAAGTCCCATCTTTTACATGCATTATTGAACAGCGATGCAGCTTTGGCGGAAGCCCACTTCCTTTGACTTCTGATGAATTGATTTACAAAGTATTATTTGGATCACAAGATTAATATACTCTTAAAAAAGCTAGGGTTTGTGATGTGGCTGTACGATCCGTCATAGCCATGCGATTATGGATTGAAAAAGGAAATTCGGAAAATCTTCTCTGAAAATTCGCTAGCATGAAATATATTTTATATATTTAATTAATGCGAGGGTGTGTTATTTTAGATATAAACTGCTGTTTGTAAAAAATGCAACACCATGAAGGAATCATCAGAATTAAATGAAATTTAATCCCTAAATGACTTGTGTTGGTACAAATAAATGACGAAAATTTCAAAGCGAAAAAACAATATTAAGTGTCCCAAATCAGTATTTGGTGTAGCCATCACGCGCTGCAACAAGTGCTGCTGTACGACGTGGATGGAGTCAAACAGATTTTGAATGTCTGCTTGTGGAAGAGAATTCCATATTGCTTGTATTCGCAGCCAAAGTTCGTCTTTTGAAGCTGCAGGACGCGTATCACGGGCGAGACGCCGACCAACCACATCCCACGCATGCTCAATAGGCAACATATCCGGCGAATAAGCAGGCCAAGGAATAAGTTGCATGTGTTGGGCTGAACAGAAGTCTCGAACAGTCTTTGCAGTATGTGGACGTGCATTATCCTGTTGAAAGATAGCTCCAGGGATGCCTTGAAGGAAGGGAAAGATTTGCTGTTAACATATGTTTTGTCTCGTGTCGCCCGTTTACAAAATATGCGCGCCAGAGAGCGAGGACAACGGACTGCGTGATAGGCTAGTCACTACCAGCCGCTCAGTTCGTTTTGCAGCGCTGACGTTAGGTAATACGCGTCCAATTTCTGGAGGAGTGTAAAGGTTTGAACTGGAGTGGTGAGGGCGATGGGTCAGCTACTGCTCCGGTCAATTACAATGATCTATGCAAAAGCCACATGAAACTATTAAATCTAATTTTTTTTACATCATCTAAATACAGATATTGTAAAGACAAATCACGAAGCTGTGAATATCTTTGAAGAAAACATTTGTAAAGTATTCTGGATAAAGCTGAGTTGGGATATCGTTAAATAAAGCTTTACTAGAAACTTTTTGCAATAATTTTAACATAATACTTTGAAGAAAAGTATTTGAGGTCAGCACAAATTTTTCTTTTTTTTTATATCTATTTCTTGTTATTAGCGAGATCTGCTAATGTCGTTTCGCTCGGGAAGTCTTAAATGTGTAACACAAAAACAACGCTTATTTCTTCAAAAAACTCTAATTACATTAAGTAAACTAAAAACAGAAACTTAGAATTAAGAACACTCATGTCGAAATTCATGTTTACAACTCGAGCGGTTTCGAGATGCGCAAACCCTGCTGGAAAGTCCGGTTAGGATCCGAATATCAGAAATTCGTCGTATATATATACTTTAGATTTTGACAAAGAACACTCACGATAGTTTTTGCTTATCAAAATCAAGCGGTTTCGGAGGTATGCATATCCTGCAGGAATGTTTCCTCTCTCCCTTCAGATCCAAATATCGAAAATTCGTCGAATACCTACAGATTACATCTTCACAAAGAACATTCACATCAAATTTCGTGTTTCCAACTAAAGAGGTTTCAGAGATATGCATACCTTTCAAAAATGATTGTCCTCCTCCATTTACGGCTCTTAGTCCGAATCCGCTCGTTGTTCATGCATTATTCTGGGATGCATGTGAACCTTTGGTTAAGATCCGTTGAGAAATGGCGACGTTGTTTCAAGACAAACAAACAACAAACAAACAATTAAACACGCAAACAAAGAAACACTCGCGCTTTTTATATAGATGAGGTTAAATTTTGGATTGCAATATTTTTGAAAATCTCAATAAAACTGAAAAAAGAAAAATTTATAAACTAAAGAACCATCACTATACAGCCTTATTCGAAATTTTGGAAATTCTATGTCGTTACTTCAAAATATGTCAACTAAAAAAGAAACTTTAGAAAAACATTCCAAAATTCTTAATTTATTAAAGTAATATGTAGATGCAATTATAACTTTACGGTAAATTATTTACGTGGATTTATTGCACAAAATTATTCACTTACCATTTATCAGATAAATCAGCTAGTACTATTCTGAGCTACAAAATAATTCTAAGTCCATCTGGCTTTTCACCTTAAGCTAAGTCCACACTTGGAAACATGTTTCTGGAAATTGTTTGCAAACAGTTTCCTTTGTTTCCCAACAGTTTGCAAACTGTTTAAAAACAGTTTCCAAACCGTTTGAAAACACTGGAAACATGTTTTTAAAAACATGTTTCTACAACATTGTTTTTAAATGTTTTGCGTACAGACCTGCCAGTCGAGGTAGAGATGTTTGCCGAGGAGGACATATTAACAGCTTATATCTTCCTACGAAACTAGACACGGAGAGCCTTCAACGTTTTGAGAGAAAATATTTCAGCGATTTTCTTTAAAGCATCGTGCTTCTTAATCCTATTTTTGTGCTCCGAGGCAGTAATGTCCCAAAGTATTCTACGAGACTGAAACTCCTCAATGAGCTGCAGGGTCTTCTCCTGCGTCCACATTTCAATATAAGAAAACGGATTCAATAAAAAAAAAAAAAAGAATAGCGGTCATTCCACGTCAAATCACCCGATGAGTTCCCCATATCATCACAGATTTTTATGAAAATTTATTTGCATATAAAGAGTCGTAAGATAAGACATCCTGCAAAATATGGGATTTTTTAGGTCAAATATTTGCCGAGATATGAATTTTTGAAGTTTTTTTTTTTGTGCCACGCCCCTTTTTTGACGTATTTTTTTGAATATCTCATCTCCTAATCAATCAAATGGAACCAAATTTGTTTTCGGCATGTATTTGTTTATGCTGAATCCAAAAATTCCAACGAAATTAGTCTAGGACTAATAGTTTTATAGTAATAGACAGCATGTAAGCATTTAGGAAAAAATTTAAATGGCCATGTGGGACAACCATTAAAAATTTGAGATTTTAACCCAAGTCTAAAAAAGGTCTAAGGTAACTGATAAAAAAAAATCAAGATGGTGTTTTGCTCCTGAGCTTAGAAAAAAAATCGCAAAGTTGATACTCTTTTCGAATCGCGTAAATGAAATATTCAAAAATTATTACTTTGTCACTGCATATTTATTTAGTAAATTCAAGTTATCCCTTGCTTTAGTCACAGCTCTGTAAGCAGTAAATCTCACTTAGAACAGGTAATAACCCAGGTAAAACCCACATTTTCAAACTGAATATAGTTTGCGAATAATCAATTTTGCGATTTTTTTTTTCTAAGCTCAGGAGCAAAACACCATCTTGATTTTTTTTTATTAGTTACCTTAGACCTTTTTTAGACTTGGGTTAAAATCTCAAATTTTTAAATGTTGTCCCACATGGCCATTTAAATTTTTTCCTAAATGCTTACATGCTGTCTATTACTACAAAACTATTAATCCTAGACTAATTTCGTTGGAATTTTTGGATTCAGCATAAAAAAATACATGGGGAAAAAATTTGGTTCCATTTGATTGATTAGGAGATGAGATATTCAAGAAAATACGTCAAAAAAGGGGCGTGGCACACACAAAAAAAAACTTCAAAAATTCATATCTCGGCAAATATTTGACCTAAAAATCCCATATTTTGCAGAATGTCTTATCTTACGACTCTTTATATGCAAATAAATTTTCATAAAAATCTGTGATGGTGTGGTGAGCTCATCGGTTGATTTGACGTGGAATGACCCATAGATAAAAAATAAAGGAGAAATGGGCAGAGATGTTGACACAACACATACCAAGGAAAAATGGCTACTGTCAAGGGAAGGGAAATGTTTTACAGACTGTGTTTGCAAACACGTCCAGACATGGAAACTTTGTTTCGTGTTTCTCAATTTCCAATGGGAAAGAAGAAACAATGTTTTTTGTTTTCCATTTGAAATGGAAAACAAGAAACACTGTTTTTTTCTCAAAAAAACACGAATTTGTTTGTAAAGTGTTTCTGAGTTGTTTTCAAATTGTTTGCAAACTGCTTACAAACAATTTGCAAACAATTCCGAAACATCTTCAAAAACAAAAAGGAAACAAAAAAAACATGTTTGCAAACAATTTCCAAACAATGTTTCCTGAAAATGTTTCCAAGTGTGGACTTAGCTTAAAGCTATGGATAAAAATTTTTTTTTCACCTACTATTAAAAAATTTCCCATGGAAATTAACTTCTATCTAAATTAAAGCTATTGTCCACATTCCCTTTAATTTCAAATGAAGTCTGATCTTTCTTTGACCATAATACGATGACGTTCTGAAAGACGTTCTCACACTAGGCCTAACCTAACGACGTATCTTTTCCGCGTTGAACTCTCTGCTGAAAAGAAATGAAGATCAAGTAAATTCTACTTACAGTAACCGTTGAGCATTTATTGTCTATAATTCTCCTTTAGATGCACCACACATTGGCCTTTTATTCCCATCTTGAGAATTTGTATTTCACTCCAAATGTTTGTTGGAGGCTGCGTTGCGTTGCCCGGTAACGGATCTTCTTTTAGTCCTATGCTTCTATCTTCGCTTCTAGCACCGTGATCAGTTTAAGTTTTTAAATGTTTCATTACCAGCATAAATATTACTTAGTTATGCATTTAAAACTTCTCCCTTAAAAGGTATTTTAAATCCATCAAAAATTCATTAGCTCAGAAAAAAAGTTGACCCTTCGATAAGGTGTCCCCGATCATTCTCTTCCGAGAATAATTTAACAAAAACATCCAAGTCCACAGTTCGTGCACTTCTGTATTGTTATTCACGCGCCACCTGACCAGCCTCACGATTTATTGTTTCAATTGGAATTGCAAGACACTTATTATTTGAATATTATCTCTCATCGTAAGTAACAAAATGCAATTTGCTTATTTACTGAATGATTATCGCATCAATTTGATTTTCAATCTATCTTAACATTTTCAAATCAAATACTGTTCAACTATCAAAGCACTTAATGTAAAACAATAGGTGAGGAAACATTACTTTAATCTTTTTTATTATAATTATTTTTTATAATATTTGTATTATTATTATTTTATAATATATTTTGTAACATTTTTATAGTATTTTTCTGATATTTTTTAATTCAATAATTCTGAAAGTTTTATTTTTGTTTATAGGTAGCACTGGATTCAAACTCAGAAAATTAAAATACTAATTATGTCAACGAGATCTGTCGAATAAATTGATATTCCTTAAATAGCCCAATGATGTACTTTAAATATTAATCTTGCATCGTGATTAATTATAAATAGTTAAAAAGTAAAGAATCAAATATTTGGCTAAACAAGTTTTTGTAAAAATAAAAACTTTTTATATTTCTAATTTGAAAGTCTATCCTTCTTAACAGTTAGAAGTAATAGGACTCAAGTTCAGTCTGTTAATAAATTAGAAGCGTAGTAGATGCAATAAATCTGAATTTCTGTAGGGATAATAGAAACAGAAAATCTTAAAAATAGAAATACAAAAATGTTTCAAAAATACAACCAAATTCATTTGTGAGAAATGTGAGCTATTGATAAACTAGTAAATTTTGATTTGAAGGATTGAAACATAATATCTAACATCAGCTGACAATGGATGAGTCAGTTAAAGTCAGTGTCTCCAATTTAGATGTACTGCTTAACAAAAAAATTAGATACGATAAGAAATTTTATTGGGTAATGGCTTTTCTCATTTGCATTGCAATGAGTTCACTGCAAATTTATAAGTTCAGTGAACATTATATCTATTTTGAACCAGTTGCTAAGTTTGAGTTAACCCAACAAGAATTAATAAAATTGCCTGCTTTCACCATCTGCAATTTAAATGAAGAGTGGATACCCGAAAACAGTACTCAGGATGAATACTGGAATTCCCTTGGTAAATTAAGAAAAAGTGAGGTTTCAGTCCACTTTAGGGTAAGTATTTTGTTTCCATAATCGTTGATTTACTTTTTTAAATCGATTTAAAATTAAAAGTATCGAAGGAAACTGAGGCCAACACACATTCGAACAAGGAAATAAAATTTATAAACATAACAAAACAAATTACATGTTCACTAGTACTTTCTGAGCGATCGACGCTCCTTTTACAAGATATTGATATAAAATATTAAAAAAATTACAAACAAAAGAGAGACAAGAAGGTCACGTGCATCCGGGCTGGTCCACTGTCGTTTTTGAGGGTGTCTGGATGTTGCTTGCATCTTCTCTTGAGTGCGGTTGCAATTGAGGAAGGAGAGAATCTGGAATGCTCAAAGATAAAATTAGAGATTGCGTGAGAAGTTTGAAAAACTGGAAAACCTATCAATCCTTTAGCTAGGTTGCGGGGGTGTGGGGGTTGATGATCATGTGCGAAAGCTTAAGAAATAAACAATTAATATTTAATATGGCCAATATGTAAGTAAAGTATTGACGGTAGAGAGGAAGCATTAAAAAATAATTAAAAAAAATAGTAACAATAAAAGTCAAAGTGGAAGTAGGCTGGAAAGGGATGGAGGGGCGTTATGCGGGGCTAGGTTGCTTATGGAAGCCATATTGGCGGATGGTCATTACAGAAAGGTTGTCATTGTAGCAAAATTTGTCGGTATGGATATAAAAGGACTCCTAATACTTTCTTTTGAAATTGTTTCTCGTAGCAGATGACCTTTGGCTGATCGGTATTCAAAGAATGGTTGAGAGTTAAGGTGTGGTATTAAGTAAGATAATTGAAGTCATTGTTTTCAATGGCATAAGAGTGTCGACCTACTCTGGCTTTTAAAGCCTGCCGGATTCACCAATGTATTTGCAGTTCCTATGCCACCAAAATAAGATCGCAGCTGCTCGTACATGCATCACCTTCAACAGGATATGTAGAAGTAATGACTTGATTCGTTTTTCTATGAACGTAAAGCATGAGCATTAGTCTCCCTCCATTAACAATCTGCTCCACAAAATCAGTCAAAAGCCTTTACTGCTAGAATTTTCCAGGCACACAATAAATAAAGGTTTTTAATTCCTAGATCCCTATAACTTGCGGTCCTCTTATCTCATAAACTTATCCAAGTACTCGTGATTAAAACCTTATCTATCGGAGCGCACATTTACTTCGAAAGCTATCAGGATATTTCAAGCACACACATAAAAAAATTGGTTAATCTCAGCAAAAAGATGTCCCGCAACGATGAACCCCTCTAACAACAGGATTATCAACTTAAGCCAAACACCTCTCACTGCCCCGTAGTTATCAGCAAAGGTCTTAAATTTGGAATCACACCCAAACTCAAAATAGAAAACATCGTCGCCAGTGTGAAACAGTCAAATCCAGAGCGAATCCGGAAGTGGATACTTCGATGCGGAGTAGGATAGGAGGCATTTTGCGTGCTCATTCAACTAGACATAACAACAATCACAATTTCAACCACTTGGACAGAGCGGTGTTACGACAATTATCATTCCGTCGGGTGCAACCGATCTCCTAGGCACACCTTGAACTCTTTTGGTTGCCCCTCCCCCGCTAAATTTTTTCGCGAGGTCTCCAACCTAGTAGCTTCCGCTTTTCCAGTGCTAATAACAATGGCATGGTCAGTTAGTAATTTTCGTTCTTCATTTCCGGTTGACAGACGAAATGACCGCATAGGCTCATTGCGCCCGATTACGTTGCAGTTTGATAAATAAGAATTTTTCAAAATTTCCCAGTTATTTTTAATACTGTATCATATTGTGTCGTTAATAATGTCATATTATATAATATTTCGTAATTATCTATAAAACAACTCTCTCACAACCCTTGTGTTTGGTCAACTTGCTCAACGCAGTCAGAAGTCTATTGGGATGCCAGCATACCTCCAACACAAATTGAAGAGATACGCTCCCCATGAACAACCAAATCAAACTGATCATCAGCCACAGATACTTCTAAAACGACGCAAATGTGAAACATGCCATTTACAGACTCGTCGCAGACGATTGAGTCAATATGAATATAAAAACTACCATACTGATACCTACATCTCACATGCTGTTTTCATGTGTCCTCCATGCTATCACGGAGCGCTAGAAGGACATATGTATGCTCATGAATCAAATGATAAGGATTGTTTAGACATAATATGTTCTTGTTTTACTTCAATGTCATGTTTTATAATCAATTACAACTTTGAATAATTATTTGTTCACACTTCGCTACTTTTTCTTAATTTTTGTTCAAGAAATATACGTTTTCTTTAAAGACTAATTAAACCTGTTTAACTGCTCCTGTGGTATTTTTATACAGTGTGGGTATTTACTACGAAGTGTTAACAATTGTTTTTTGTAAGAAAAAACGTTTATATCTGTAGAAAAGATTATTAAATCAAGGGGTGTACAAATTTCGGTAATTTTTGATAGCTAAATTTCCGTTTCCTTTAAAGACTATATAAAACTATTTTATTGCTCCTTTTGAATTTTTATAATGTTTAGAGGTTTCCAAAGAATAGTTAACAATTGTTTTTAGTAAGAAAAAACGTTTTTATCTGTCGAAAAAAAAATTTAATAAAGTAGTGCCTCTCAGGCTCGTTGCGTCCGACCTTGTGCCACGCCATATTGCGCCCGACGGAGTGTTAAAAGAACCCCCGGATTGCTTGCTCATTCCAGCTGACAAAGGAGGAATAATGGTTGCCCTCTCCAAAGACAATACACAAAAATGGGTCTACAATTCATTGCCGATACTCTTGGACTTGATTTCATCAACTTTAACAATAAAGACATTCTCAACCATAGTAGACGTGTTGCTAGATCCCTCCTCAAAGAAGGACTTATCACCTCCCGAACCTGTGATAAACTCAAGGACAGCCAGCACAGAATCTCCCAGCTTAGGAAACTCCCCCAAATCATCAAACATCGCGACAACACTAGACTTTCCCTGTACGGTTCGATGTTAACTGCACAAGTACAGCTATCAAGATACTCTCTAATCTTATTTTCAATTAAAAGTTATCCTATTGTTCCCGTTTCTCCATTTCCAACAACCAGGAATTCATACATAAAATTAAATCTTTAGTCCTTCTACCCCAACACTAATTTTTTTCCCTGGACGTGGATGCATTATTCGCCTTCATTTCTCTTTATTTAATCTCAACTAATCTTTGAATACCGATCAGCCAAAGGTCATCTGCTACGAGAAATATAATTTCAAAAAGAAGTATAAGGAGTTCTTTTGTATCCTTACCGACAAATTTTGCTACAACAACCTTTCTGTGATGACCATCCATCAACACGGCTTTCATAATCAATCTATAGGCCGACAGATCGTTCTTGACGATCCCGAATTTTCGCGATTTCACGTGATTGACGCGAGAATATCCATGTCTTCTCACAAAATGGCGAGAAAGAAGGCTTATCGACTCCGGGGTAGAAGCGACCACGAGCAAGCCCCATTACTGATGTCGACGATTTTGACCGATGCCGTATTCGCCGCTGCATCCATCGCCTCTACGCTGAAGGTAAAATTCCAACTTTAACATTTTTTCTCTAGCATTTTTCTAGTGACAGACATTCACAATACTACATTCCTTGAGACCTGCTGAAGAGGCTAATGGCCAAATCTCGTGATTTTCGTGATTCCCGCGCAAACGCGATCATCAAGAACCATTTGTTAGACAGTAGCCTCACATACCGCTCCCTCATTCCTTTCCAGCCTAGTTTCACTTTGACTTTTATAATTACTATTTATTTTTATTATTATTATTTTTTTGGAATGCTTCCTCTCTACCATCAACACTTTACCTACATATTGGCCAAATTAAATATTAATTATTTATTTCTTAAGCTTTGCACATGATCATCATCAAACCCTCCCACCCCGCAACCAGGCTAAAGGATTTATAGCTTTACCAGTTGTTCAAACTTCCCACGCAATCTCTCGTTTTATCATTGAGCATTCCAGATTTTCTCCATCCCCAATTGCAACTGCCCTCAAGCGAAGACCAAGCAACATTCACAAACCCTCAAAACGACAATGGACCAGCCCGAACGCACGTGACCTTCTTGTCTCTCTTTTGTTTGTAATATTTGTATTTTGTATCAATCACTCGTAGAAGAAGCGTCGATAGCTCAGAAAGTACTAGTGAACAATCAATTTGTTTTGTTACGTTTAGAAATTTTATTTCCTTGTTCGAATATGTGGTGGCGTCAATTTACTTCGATATGTTTAGAAGATATACACGTTAAAAATACTATTATTAAAATTAAAAGTATCTTGCTGATGATGGGGGTCTTGACACCTCCGAAACTGTTCATGGATTCCTTATAACATGTATTGTATACTATTATTATGTTTTTAATTATTTTAAAATCAAATTTTTTTAAAACACTGGTGTGTCTGAAATATTTCCTATGTTATCATCATAACTAACCACACACGTTAAATACACACTTAATTAAAAGCATTAATGAATATTTAATTCTCCGCCCATCCAAATATACAAATATAAATTATCTGGTATAATGTCTTCCGGAGAGCTCCTAAATATTGCTCAAATTCATCTTGAAGATAAAGTAAAACATATTTAGACTACAAGTACAATTCACGATTATAGCATGTAAATCAGTGGTGTGCGGTGACAATTTTCGAGGGGATCAGCTGTAACGGGACTGTTGTGGCACTATTTAACAAATCTACACAGAAAACAAATTACAAAAATGTTAAATACGCTAAAGACTTAAATATTCTTTCTAACAAGAATGGAGATACCGGAAGTTTCTTACCACAGAATGCCGGAGACTGTGAAAATGTTAAGATGGCGAGAGGAACAGGAGTCTCCGAACTAGTCCTGTTGGTGAGTCGATTGCTTGTTGAGGCTCAGGGGAGGAGGGATAGAAAGCCGGCTGGCCAATTCATCTCTACAGGCGCTAAGGGAAGGAAACACTTAGAGGACTATCCGAGTTCCACTAGTCCATTGAGTAGACACCAGTGATGCAAAACTATGGAATGAATCTTCCACAAAATGCTGTAACCGTTCCCAAATTGCCATTTCCAACCGCCACATCCAAACTCTCCAATTATCTCTCCATCCTACATTTTCCTCCCGTTCACTTTCAGTATTGAAAAACCATTCGAGAGTCACAAAATTCAACTTACCACAGAAGCCCATCCAATTTTCTTAATACAGGGTGTCACACGTAAAAGTAGCCCGGCTCAACGCTCCAGAAATATGCAAAGGAGCATGGAAAATACTGATGTGTGTGAACTTACTTGCCAGAGATTAATATAAAATTTAAAGAAATGACACAAAAATGAAAAATGTATGAGCCATCGGTGAGAATCTAGGATGGCCTTTTTGTAAACTCGTCAGCCAGACCAACTCAACAGATGAAATGCTCAGATAATGCAAATGCGAAACCACTCCCACACCTGGCTGTGGTCTTTCTCCAAAAGAAAAACACATCTAAAAAAGAAACCAAAACATACAAAAATAAAAATCCTGGACTGCAGAACCGTTTAGCTCAGATGAAAGCTCAGATATTTCTCATTTCTGTGTCATTTTTTTATGCTTTTATGCTAATTTCTGGCAGGACAAATCTTTTGTTTATATTAAACCAGGTTTGGTTTTGCATTGTTAATTTTGTTATTTTTATGCTGACGGTTCTGCAGACCAGGATTTGAAATTATGTCAGTTTTGGTTGTGTGTTTTTTTAAATATGTTTTCTTTTGCAGGGAGAACACAGCCGAGTGCGGGAGTGGTTTCCATTACCACTTTTGCATTATCTCAGCATTTAATCAGATGAGTGGGAATGGCTGACGAGTCCCCAAAAAGGACGAAACGACGTCTCTGGCTCTCACCAATGAAATCTCAGATATTTTTCATTTCATTGCCATTCTTTACGCTTTTATGTGAACTAAATTATTACAGAAGTTGCTAAAAATGATCGCCTTGACAATCTATACACCTCTGTGAGCGGTACAACATGTACATACTCTGTTATTCATACACTTCGATATTTGAGTAGCACTGCATATGTTTCCTTGAGTTAGCTTCCTAGCGTACGCCTTCCCATTCAAATTGTCCCAGAAATGAATATCAAATGTCGATATATCAGGAGAACGTGTTGGCCACAACGCTTACTCTTGCTTATTGATCGTTCATCAGTGTATTCATCGTGAATTCTAGTGAGATACACCATCGACGTTTGGCATGTTTCTCTATCTTCACGTACTGCCATTCCTCAGGATTGAGTTGCGCACAAAAATGTTGACAGATGTCCAGATAGATTGGAGAAATGACTGTTGTATCCAAAAATATTGGGCTCACAATCCTTGAACCTGACACCACACCAAACACCAACATTGAGATCCTGCAACAGTTCTTTGTGAATCATATAAGGATTCTGTGCGGACCAATACCTGGGTTCTGAGAGTTCATGAGGCACTTCAGATTGAACAATACCTCGTTAGTCATACGTAATCCTTCTGAAAGCATGTTACAAAACCACATGCAATAATTCACACGTTTGCCTTTGTCAGGTTCCTTCAACTCCTGGACACACCTTACATGGTACAGCTTCAAATTGAGAGATTGCAGAAAACGGTGACAGGACATTCGGTACACGTTAGCCTGTTAACTTAACGATCATATTGATTTCTTGGGACTTATTATGATCCGCTGTTGATTATAAATAACTACTACTGGCGTATGGACGGATGGTGTTCTGTTTCTCTTCACAATGGTCATAGAAGCTGTTGTACGACATCAACTACTTATTGACATGTTTGGCTGGGACATTTTTTCCAGGAAATATCTTTATCTGCGAAGATGTTGTCCTTTAATGGAACCAATGTGTATGTTTGCCTGCACATAGGCAATCGTTTCTTCCAGAGAATATAGCAATCTTCCATCTCAGTCCTATTCTGTAATGCAGCAAAATTTTCACCACTGTGCATCGCAGTGATTGGTGAAATACAGTAAACAAAAACATGCGCAAAAAAACCCTCTAACATCGATTACGGAATGAAACAAATAAGCAAAGAAGGCTAGAATCAGAATTTAGACTCGTTTTGAGCCAGGCTACTTTTACATGGGACAACCTATATCTTCACAAAGGACAAACCAACGATCAACAGTATGGTCCACTGGAGTCTTGGCGCACGTTGCCAGCCAATATATAATTCATTCTATATTGGAATGACAAAAAAGAATTTCAGCACTTGTCTCATATAACACCAAAATGATGTCTGGCTGAAAAGAGGAAACACAGCCATTAACAGACCCACAGCCTTATGGGCTGATATCATCCAAACGACTCATGACTTTTTCCAGACTTTTGAGACGCACATGGTGGATTTTAAAATCACCAAACATGCTGAACACTGAAACACTTCTAAACTATATTTGGCAACCATCTTGAAGAGCCGATTATATCAATACATTCTCTCTCTTCCATTCTTATTAAAAAAAAGAAAACAAAAATCTTTTCTTTTCTTTCTTTCTTTTCTCCAATCCTTTTGCCTCATGTTCCAGGTTTCCATTGGAAATACTCCAGTATTTCCTCTTTGGATTAATTTTGTAGCGCTAACAATTTTTTTATATTATCATTACATTTTTTTATTATTATGAAGAATGTAAATTATTATTATGATTGCACATTCACTAAGGGTCTCAATG
This sequence comes from Thereuonema tuberculata, assembly GCA_023159025.1. Classification (NCBI taxonomy): domain Eukaryota; kingdom Metazoa; phylum Arthropoda; class Chilopoda; order Scutigeromorpha; family Scutigeridae; genus Thereuonema; species Thereuonema tuberculata. The sequence goes on from JAFIDM010087038.1 coordinate 18,186, forward strand.
TAAAAGTTTTATTTATTGATCTTGTTCTGATATCTGCCAAATTTCATTTAGCATGCACTTTAATTTTCATTTCTAGGGATTGAGTTATAATTGATTTCTTTATGTATTGCGTATTTATTTATTTATTTATTTATTTATTTATTTGTTAATAAATAATTTGTTTTCCTAGTTAACTGGATTAAAATTAGCATTTAGAATATGATTTGCGCTTTAGATAAAGCAAAGCAACGTAATGCTCAGCTTACTAAATGTGTAATAGATAGTTGTACGAGGGTTGATTTTTTAGCAAAGGCAGCAATGCTACAGCGACTCCGTGTATTGGAGTCAGGCAATGTCATTTATGCCACAGGTTAGCTACATGCGTACCGTCTCTTCGAGCAAATGAAGCACCCTTTCCCCTCCACGCCCGTGCACAGTGACGACAATAACAGAGCAATTGTGAACGAGCGGTCACGGAATACAGTCGCAATGCTTTCGAAGCGGGAGCAGAGGAGCTGAATGTGCTAGAGGTCGCACAGGACGACTGTGGCACAAGAGGATTGCGGTACATCTTCATTACCTTACCGAATGGTAGCAAGGTGGATAAAAGCCTTCAGAGAAGGACACGAAAATGTGTCAGACATGCCTCGGTCTGATCATCCTGCAGTAAGTGACGAAGACGTGCAGACTGTGTCGGCGTTAGTGGAGATGATCTGAACTCCACGATTCGTAAGTTAGTCAAATATACAGGACTGGCACCTTCGACTGTGCTTTACATCCTGAAGAATCGTCTAAGAATGCGAAAAATTACCTCAAGAGGTTCCCCATGCATTAAAGGACATGCAGATATGGCTCCGATATGACTCTGCTCGTATTGACTTGCAGCACTGTGAGCGCGAAGGAGAGGTCTTCTTACGGCGCGGCATGTCATTACAGTTGATGAGACCTGGACCAGATCCTACGAACCAAAGCTGAAACGCCAATCGAACGAGTGGCGTCATCACGGGTCACTGCAAACGAAAAACAAAAGTTCGGCAGACGCCCACCAATATGAAAGCTATGGTGATTCTTGTCTTCGATTGAAATGGTGTTATCCTGAAGCATACCGTTTCCCCACAGCAGAACGTTAATGCGGAGTACTACTATTCGTTTTTGCAAAACAATCTGCGAGCAGTTTTGCGAAAAAAATGGCGACCCTTCGTGCATAACCCACCCATCATTTTGCTGGACAATGCTAGGGCGCATACAGCAGGAGCTGTGTATGATTTGTTCAAGCGCTGGGGCTGGGAAATGCTCTACAACCCTCTTCGGATTTAAGTTCCTGCGACTTTGATCTAATCTCTAAGATGAAGGAACCACTTCGTGCGATTCACTTCCGAACAGTTAAAGACGTTCTGCAGGCAAGAGACGGCTGTCTTCGCACGATCAACAGATTAGGCAGTGCCGACGGCATCAAACGGCTTTCGCAGCGCTGGGAACACATTGTATGCAACGCTGGTGGCTACATCGAAGGCCTGTAAAAATTAGAACTAGTTATGTACCTAGCTATATATCTAGATAATAAATAGTTGCCACTACTAAAATTCAACAGTCGTACATACGATTTAAATAGTGGTACAAATAGAATAATGTATACTGGTGTAATCAATCTATGATTCGAAATCACCATCCAGCTGCAGTCGTATTATCTATAAAAAACTATAACAGGAAAACTTTACGAAAAGCCTTTAGCTCTAAAAATTAAAAATATTAGTTAATAATATAATAATAATAATAGTCAATAATAATAGTCTAAAATACTGAAGCTTTCTTGTTTTTATCAAAGCTCCCACCAATAGCCCATGTACAAAATAATTGAATTTTACATGCAAAATAACTCATTCATAAACTATGATAGATTGGAATTAATGTTAATAACTGGAAATGAAGCAACTATTTCTGAAGCGAAAAGAGTTGTTATTGATCATTTGCTTTACATCTCATATCAGCAAAATTCCATGGGAACAATAAAATCTATTTTTGTAGAAATTTATGATTAAACAGTGGTTTGATGTAAAAGGGAGTGCAAACAAAGTTCTTCCCTAGTGTTTAAAAAGCTTTTACTGTTGCAGTTGGAAATCTTGTTCAGATTCTCACTAAACATGGTCAATTTAATTGTTATCTGGCAAAATATAATTTATATTTAAGACCCTTTACTTCAAGTACCCGTGATAACTTGAAACATTAGATCGTATTTTTTTCAGATGTTTCAATACTATTATATTTTCGATTAAAATAAACTAAACTTGAACTTTTATGGTTTCTTGGCAATGCATCTTTCAATAACCTACAGTCACTTTCAAAGTCACTTATATCGTGACACGCTTCCATTGTCACTTCGACTTATATGACAACGAACTGTAGAGACATCCTCCTTTATATATATTTCAAATACGGAAGATACTATTTAAATTGGGTTGAAGTGGCATGAACTGGAAGTGACTGCAAGTGACTGCGTGAACTGCATGCATTGCAAGTGACTGTTCAGTTTTTCTGCGTCGGTGTGCTTAAACAGGAAGTTACGTATGTATACTTTTTGCAATATGTAACAGTGATGATAAAAATTATATTTAGTAACAGACGTACTACTTAAGTAATTACAGCACCAATAACTAAAACTTTCTTTCTTTCTGGAGGTTCCTTCAATGTGTTTAATGGTTTCTTTAAAATAGAAACCAGTATTTTACTCAAACTGAATAGCGCACTAAATGAAATTCATCTTATTATTATTTTTTTTATTTTCTTTGTTCTTTTTCTCTGAATCCATTTCTATGCTTAATTAAATTAAAAAAAAAAACCACACTCATTGATACAGTTTTTACACTTCAGATTTGCCCTTTTACAATTGAAATTCAACCTTGTACAAATGGAATTCACCCTTTTGCAAATGAAGTTTAACCTTTTTAAAAATCGTATTAAAACATAAAGAAAACGAATGTACGATATATGTTTATATTATTGTGTAGTAATTTCAACCACTGTTTCAACCACCATCCGCGCGATGGCGAACTGCGGATAATAATATAAATAATGTAATAATAATAATAATAATACCGAAGGGTTCATGATCGCAATACAAGACCAAGTCATCCCCACACGCAACTACAAGAAACACATTCTACACGACTGAAACATGATGACAGATGCAGGAAATGCCACACTACACATGAGACGATCGACCACATAATATCAGGCTGTCCCCTTCTGTGCCAAACAGA
>JAFIDM010087039.1:0-21418 GCA_023159025.1 Thereuonema tuberculata
TTAGATTTTGATCCAGCTACATTGATACAGTGAATTTAACTCCATCTATATCTCCGCCTGACAACTTTCCTCCGCCGCTGCACGGATTTCTCCAAGCAACTGACACCTGCCAATAGGAAATTGCCATTTGTTTGAGGTGACCAATAAGAGAAAGACCCATTACGCAATAGCGAGTTTAGGCTTCAACTATTCAACGATTATTATGTAGAACATAGAACCAGCGGAATTACAATGAATTTTCATCATTTTTGAACCGAACGATTCAGAAGTACTTCCATTCTACTAAAACCGATGGGAAATTCTGGTTTCCTTTTTTAGTTTTTAAGAAAATTTGAGATTTACTTGGCGGACAGCGAATGCACATTTTGATAGCACGCACTTGTGGCGTTCTTAATAAGCGATGAAGACATGTTATGTAGCGTTGTTAGAATGCAAGCGAGAGGCCCATTAGCGTCAAATTTAAAGTTGCATATATTATCTGTAGGGGAACCCGGGGCAAGACGAGACCTTAATGTTTAATTAGTTTTACTTATAACAGATAGACAATGTAAATAATATTTTGATCTGCTTATTGTTCTAATTCATTGCTGCATCACATACCACAAAAGTTTTACTTCATTATGAACCTATAAGGAAATATTAAACTTTTTGAAAAAGTTGTAAAAGTTGCCTCTATCCTGGGCAAGACGTGGTATCTGAAGAGTTGATGAAACAATCTTATTTCAAACTGATTAGAACCTGTTGATTGCAGTTTGTATATACCTACAATCAAAGCACAAAGCACAAAGCACAAATATGTATCTTCATCATCGTCAGATTCTACTGCACTGACAAATGTGCCCATTTGCCATAGGAACAGCAGACAATCCATCCTTCATTTGATATGGAATGAAGTTCGTTGTAATGCAGGCAAGCAATGTCTTTCTGATGTTTGGATTAGGAAGATGACTATGAGTTTTTGGATGTGCTTGCGTTTATCCCAAGGCTCCTTGGACTTACGCTTGCGGCTGTTACTAGTAGCCCTAGCAGAATCCTCAAGCTCGCGTTTGTAAGGGGAGTCAGTCAAATATTGCCGTTTTTTTCTATTCTTCGAGATTTCCGTACATTATCTTTGGCAATGTGGGGATTGGAAATAATGTCAGGAGGTGATGCAGATAAAAACACCGTGTTCGTTTTGGCACTCGAAGTTTGTCCTGTAGAGGTTTTGGGTGAAGTCCAACTGGGACAGCTGGGTTATGCAGTGCAGATTTTCAGTTGAGATTCTGGTAGCTTTTTAATTAATCAATTAATTGGAAGCTAATCGCGTATTAGAATGATTAAAAATAAGATAGCCTATTAAAAATTAACAGTGTCTAAAGAGCTTAAAAAGGCAAGTAACTTATAAACATTAAAACTATTGTATTAACTAATAGGAATTCACTCACACACATACTTTAAAGAAAACTATATTCATGAAAACTATAAGAAAAATAAACACTAAAAAAAATTGAAAATTAAAAGAAATTAAAATATTAAAAAGCATTCCAAATATTTTCTATGCGGGGCAAGACTGGATACTCCTACCTATACCGATATATTTAATAGACTTCTGCCCCACACGCTACTGAAAACTTAATATCAGCCTCTTAGCTCAATGCAAAAGAACACTCCTAACAAACCAATCGCCTTCTAACTAATAAGTATATCTTACCTAAAGACTATTTTGGTTTTGATTCGACCGTATCCTCTTCTCCGCAGCCATGGAAGTATTTTGAACGGAACATTATAACAATACGCTTCAAAAACACACAAAAATTCATCCATTTCTATGCATATCCAAGCTAGTTTACGGAAAGCGTAAATACTTACCGTAACAGTGGATAGGTGCGCCCCTTCCAACAATTATTATAAGTAAAAATATTGAAAACGATGAATTTCTTGTCAAATATAGTAAAGAAATGAAGAGAAATTAAAATAATGGAAAAAAAAGCTGTAATTTATGTGAAAATTAAGAAGGAAATGGCGGGAAAAAAAGCTTCATTGCGAAAAATGTAATCTTACATCATCGTCTACTTTGTTTTCGTGGAAGACAATTTTTTAGTATAAGTTCTTCAAAATTATGTAAAAAAAATGCCTCGCGGTCGCTGTTGATTTTACCTACAGAAAATACTTATTTTTGTTTCTTAGTAAGTTACTATAAATAAAATTAAGCGTTCAATGTTCTAAATGTGAGGATGGGTCATCTGTGAGTAGAAGTGCGAAAAATAATTAACTTAGTACAATGAAGATAATCCAACACTGTTTTGTTACAAGGAAGTCGATTGAATGAAGCAGCGTATACATTATGTAACAAAGCAATAGATCACGGAAACTCCCTTGAGATTTTGTTACTTAAGAGTGAAAACGACGTCATACTCAAAGAACACATCGACATTGTTATCAAGACAAGTGAGAAAAGTCACGACAAGAGAAGCAAAGGACGAGGAGGATTGGTAACATTAACATCTAAAATAATTGTAAACTACGTAATTAAAGAAACCTGTCGACTTATCCAGAAACCTGTGGCTAAAAAAGCTGGAATGTTTTCAATTCAGATCGACACAACACAAAATACTTCGGTAAGATCCGTGTTCTATATTAGTACGATACGTGACAAGATTAATGAAAGACTGCTGACAGTTGTTCAATGAACGGATTCAACTGGAAAAGGTCTTTTCGATCTGATTAACGAGGTTCTTAGGGAGAACAGGTTGGACGTGAACAACTGCATCTGCTTATCAACTGACGGCGCAGCAAACATGCAAAGTGGTCACAATGGTTTTTCGCGCTGCTTGGAAAGTTGCCCTGCTCATCTACATGTTTGGCGTTATGCGATGTTCTGAACCTCGTAGTTTGTGATGCAACGCAGTTGCCAATGCAAGCTACATCATTATTTGCAAAGTTGCTTAAGGTTGCGACGTTTCTACGTGACTCTTGCAAGAGTAGGGGTGCATGACATGATATTCTAGCGATCACAGCATCGAAGATTGACAACAATAGCAGACAAGAGGTGGAGGGCTAAAGATGTGGTTGCTAGCAAGAGATTTGTTCCTTATATAGATCCCGCAAAGCACCAGTATGACCTACACCTATATGAAACAGCTATGTATGTGAGCTTCATAAAAGTTTTGGACAGCATCAGTAAGAGTACCAACCGTAATATCAGACATTTGGGTCAAGGCATCGACATATAAAGAAGCCTTTCTGAAATACGAGATGATTCTTACTGCTCACTTATACTTCAAATTCACTTTTTCCTGCACGAAATTCCTGTAGACTGCTGGAATGGACTATATCAGGACTTATCATATGGTCACCACAACTAAGACGCGTTGAAACCTTTTGTGAGAGACTTTGATAGCAAGTTCAAAGCAACAAACAACTTCGTCACTTGGGTAATTGATTCTCTGGAAAACGAGGAGTTTGAGCTACTTGTAGAAGACTTATTGCGTACAGTCAGAGACCGCCAAAGGAAACTCATGCCAGATGAAACATCGCGTGATGAACCACCTGAAAATCCACTGGACAAATATCTAGTAGAGGTCTTCAACGTCGTTATGTACAAGCTGTTAAATAGTACTGTTAAACAACGAGCTGTTAAACAACGCCTTCTCAAGAACTCTGCTTTACACACAGATCTCGCATGCCTGGATCCAAGTAATTTCGAAGACATCAGATGACAGTTTCCCGAAAAGTCGCTCGCAAAGTTAAGTGAACTGGTCATCCAGTTCAATCCGGAAGCAACAGTAGAAAAACTTCAATGGGAACTTCAAAATCTCACCGCTTCCTAAGATAAAAAGAATCCTTCCAGAAGAATATTCCGCCATCCCTGACAGCGCTGAAACTGAAAGTATTACATCTGAAGCTGAGGAGAATGACTTCGAAGACAACCAATCACTTGAAAAGATATGAAAGTCGTGCAAAAACTGTCCTGTCTGGTTTTCAAGTTACTTCGGAAATATGAACTCTTTTCTACTGCTTACAGTTCCCTGAGCACTGCGTAGCAGTTCGTTCTAACCCTTTCTTCTTTCCAAGTTGCCTTTGAACGAGCATTCTCCAAGCTAAAGAATGTGAAGAATCGTCTCAGAAGTTCCTAGCAGAACAACTTGATCCTCATAAGCACCGAGAAAGATCTTTTTGCCCAAATAGACGAAGAAGAATTAAAGGACCGGATTGCAAAAAGAACTGAACTAATGACCAGCAGTCGAGGTTCAGGCGAAGGCTTAAATGAAAGCCTTCGCCTGAACTTCGACTGCAGGAACTGTTTTAAATAACAGCAGTAGGTATAACAATCCCACTCCATTTTATATCTGACCTACATTGCAGTCTTCTTTAATTATATAAAAATATATATAATTATACAAGATATTCATAAAGTATATAAATGTAATAGTAAAATATTCATAAAATATATAAATGTAATAGTAAAATATAATACGGTAATAGTAAAATAATATAATTTCGATCATTCAATTTTTTCCTGGCTCTCCCCCCGGTGCAGAGTTTCTGCGTACGCCACTGCCCTTCCTGGTTAAAGTTTTTACAATGAAGAGAACGGGGTGACAGGGCCACTTGAAAGAAAAATTCCAGATATGGTTTTGACCATGAGGAGTACATTACAGATTATAAATGTACTAGACGGGTACTGTCGGTTCGCTCCAGAACCCTTGAATATATAGTATTAAAAAAACTATTTATTTAGCAAATTATTATTGAGATCGGAGAATATACGACTTCCCATCCCATTGTGGCCTTCTCCGCTTAACCCAGATGTATTGCGGGTTGGCACCATACACCTGAGGTTGTCACCACACACTTCATGATCAGTTTCCCTATCCCACAGGAATTTCGAAAACTCCGACCTTATTCCTTGTTTACATCATTAAGGGAACCTCTGTGCAAAATTTCAGCTTTCTAGGTCTAAGAGTTTGGGGTGGGCGTTGATGAGACAGTTAGTAAGTCAGGACTTTTCTTTTTATATTTATATTTATACACTCATTAACAAAAAAAAAAAAACGACGCACCTATAAGGGGTTGTCCGATGGAGACAAAAATTGGTGGAGAGGAAGATTATGTACAGAATAGAAAATGATTAAACTTTCAGACAAATTGAATGATTTATTACAGAGGTACAGAGTTACAAAGTAACGTGCTCAATAAGGTGTTAACCCACCTCTACCCTGAATGCAAGCTGCCACACGACGTGGCATAGAGTGATAAAGCTCCCTGATGGTCTCCTTGCCAAATTTGCTGCAATTGTCGGGCTAGGTCATGCACATTCCCTGGTGGATGCAGTCGCCTTCCCATCATATCCCAGACAAGCTCGATTGGAGAGAGATCTGGGGATCTGGCTGGCCAAGAAAGTGTTTCACAAGCTGCAAGACAGGTCATAGCAACACATGCCCTATGTGGTCTGGCATTATCTTGCTAAAAAATAAGGCCATGGTACTACCAAAGGAAGAGTAGCAAAACAGAGTCTCAGAACGTCGTCGACGTACTGCTGTGCTGTAAGTGTGCCGCTAATGACGACCACCTGCTGAGTGCGTAGTTCCGATGCGCTGTAGCTCCCGCTATTCATTCATTGGACAACAAAGTTTAATCATTTGCATGGGCGGTCCCAATGTCTTTGCATACGAAATTTCATTACAATCGGACAACTCCTTCTTGTACTTCGTTTTTTTGGTAATGAGTGTATTTATATTTATAAAAAAAAGTTTTCATTTTTACGCGCCATCACAAACTTCTCGTAATAGGCAACATGAAATTTTTCACATTTTTGCATGTATCTTGCAAACGCAGAAACGTTTGTAAATGACTTATTTATCGTTCGATAGAACTTTCAAATACCAGCATTTTCTCAATGTAATGTTCTCTTCCAACTTTTATACTTTTCTTTTGAATTGAGAAAAAGTGAAAATGAGACCCTTTTAAAAGGCGACATCTTGGAAACCAAAAAATTTTTTCGAAAAATTTTTTTAGCATTTTGTTTGTCATAAAAGGATCTACATTTTATCCATAACACATCACTCACCCGATTTCCCGGGATATACACTCAAAGCTAAAAATGCGCTCTGTTCGCATATACTGTACAGACACATCAAAAAGCCAGGAAATCTCTGTTTCTTTTTAAGTTTCCCTCTTTTTCTGCTTGTAATATTAAGTTTGGAATATATTAATATTTTTGAACATTAATATTATTGAGTAATATAGGATTTTTGTTTTTTTTTCCTATTTTTTTGGTGCTCCCTAAAGTTGCCGCCCTGGGCTGTAGCCCTTTCAGCCCTCGTGTAAATACGCCTCTGTTTGCGTGACCAATCTATCTCTTATAGTTTGGTCACAGAATTGGAAAAACATAGTCTTATGACAATGACAGACAGAATAGCGCTTTTATTTTTTTTTATTTTTTTTTTAATGTTATGCCAGCCCTCCTAGGTATACGTAAATGAAACTGTATACCTGTGTTATTGGTGCTGATTATTTTAATCTATTTATTCAACATTAACATAAAAAAATTAAGTTTAAATTATTAAATTTAAAAATTAAGTTTAAATTTACCGTTGATCACATCTGATATTAAGTTATCTTTGATATTTTTAATTTTTTCAGAATTGTATCTATCCCAATTCAATTGACTGAAGAGGTGATACATAACATTCCCTTGTAATCTTTTACCAAAATTATTATTCAGCTTTATTCTTTGAAAAATTCCTAACCAATGTTGTCTTGTATTAAAACTAGATACACAATTATTTCTTTCTGTTTTAACAAAATGGAAATTCTTTATTATTGTATTATAAATAAATTTTTCTTTAATATTTAAAATTTTATATTTCTCTCTAATGTTTTGTTTTTCTAAATTGGATTTATCCTTAAAATGAAAATATGCATAATTAAAGATTTTCATGACAGTCTAATTAATGTTGTTTAATTGTCTGTTATTGATAGGAATCCAACAATCCAATCCGTAATTAAGAATCGAGTCTACAAGGGATTTATATAAAATTAACTTTTGCTTGAAAGGAAACATACCTTTTATATGATAAAAAAAATATGTTAATGAATTAAGTTTGTTAATTATGAAATTATAATGGATGTCCCAATGAAATTTATCGTCTAGATAAATACCCAAATATCTTTGACTCTCTACATTATCAATTCTATCACAATTACACATCTTATAACTAGTGTTAAAATTAGAATTCAGATTAGAGCAGTGTTTTTTATGTAAGAAGAAACATAGTTCCGTATTAACTTTTTTATTTTTATTTCTGATTAACATTGTTTTAGTCTTTTTGCAGTTAATATTCATTTTATTATTAAAAGACCATTTCATAACATTATTTAAATCATTTTGCAAAGAATAATAAGCGTTATTTTGATTTCTGTTACTCGACATAAGCAAGACATTATCAGCCAAAACATATATTTTTGAAAACTTTATGTAATTGTTAATAGAATTCATATATATATTAAAAAGTAGGGGGTCCAAATTAGAGCCCTGGGGAATACCCCTTTTAACATTAAACAATTTACTTAAATGTTCATTAATTTTAATTTTGAATTTTCTATTTTTTAAATAGTTTTCTAATAAATTATAAACATTTCCTCTAATACCCATGCAATGAAGTTTTTTAAGAAATATATTATGATTTATACTGTCAAAAGCTTTTTTAAAGTCAATGAAAGCAATGTATACCACATTACCCTCATTTAAGTTATTATTAACATTTTCTTTTAATTTTTTTAATAATTTAATCGTACTACTGTTGTTTTGGTAAGCATACTGATTTGCACTAAGTAAGTTCATACTTTTAATATAATTATTTAATGATTGAGTTAAAAAACTTTCCACAATTTTTTTTCCCCGCTTTTTTAATTTGTTTTAATAATTTATTTACAATTTTATTTGGATCTTGATTGTAATTTACTTTTATTTCTTGAGTAAGAATATCTATTTTATCATTAAAATAAAACTCATTTAAAGGAGGGTTATGAGTTTTTAAATTTTTTGTATAACTAGTATGAGTGATTGTGGAGGTGATAATTTCCAGTAAAAATACCATAATGATCAGAAATATTCCATTCAATTATATTTGCTTGAATTTCACAATTATTTAATTTTGAAAAACAATGATCTATACATGTTTTAGATATCAAAGTTTTTGTACATACATTTCTGGCCGTTTTATAATATAAGATTATAAAATTAAATGAGATTTCTTCTAATAACAGTTACTTTGAAAAGAGTTGAGACTTCGCTTGCAGTCTGTCTCTGAACAAGCTTTGATATTCGACGACAAATGAAAAACGAAATAAAATAATAAGACATAATAGAAAATCGTTAGAGGATATTCAAAGAATCTCATTAATCTGTAGTTAATGCTGATGGAAAAGAGAAATAATGTAAAAATTTATAATCATTAAGGAAAATAAAATTGATTTGAATCTTTCCATGTTTAGACATAAACACAAAAGAATAAATTAGGCAATAAAAAATTTATAATATTAAAATAATCATTAATAATTATTGCAAAAATCATTTTCAGAATCAGATGATGAATGATATTATTTTATTATTAATATTTTCAATAAATTATAAAAATAAGCACCACAAAGATGTGTAATATTGCATTAAGAATCTGTAATTTTTCTAATATCTATTTTTAAATCCCAATGCAGTTATTATGTTGATTTTCTTTTTTTTTTTATTGAAAGTTAAAAATTTTGATAGAAAATTTCAGTCAGTAATTTGAAATATAATATTATAAACAATATGAAACTTATCGGATATCTATAATTTTTATTTTGATATTACATCAATATTTAATTCCATGTGAATATCAGTCAATTCTCTAAATTAAGAGAATTTGGTGAGAGATGCCTCACTTATCGAAGGATCGACCTCATTTTAAAAGATTATGAAAAGTTAAATTCGTCTTACATTCCTTTGTCTTTTCTATTTCAAAACAATTATAAACATTTTGGTATAAAACAATCAATCAATATGCCACACGTTTAAGGAGAGATGATACGCTGAATATGTAAAAAAAAGCATACAAAAATCATATTTAGATTTCTTACAACATAGCGTTTTTATCTTCATTTGTATAGAGTAATTGCAAGCATGAAAAAAAAAAAATATCATATACTAAAAGTAAATTCTTTTAAGAAAAATAACCAGATATTGTAAAATCTACTTTTGCTTTGCAACATGCATTTTTCTTATTCCCTTGTAACGGGGAACCGAAAGAGTTAATCACAGGCCTAATCGGATATTTTTTTTTGTGTGTCTTAACTTTTGGTTCCAAAACTGGAGTTTTAGTCATGCATTTTATCATATCTTTGTATTGGTACTTACTAATGATACCTTTCTTTTTCATATCCTGAATTACACTTTTTGCTTTCTTGTAAAGTTGAAAACTTTTATCTTCCTTTAATTTTGAAAAATCATCATATTCGAGCATAGCTTTAACTTTTTCCTTCAATACTATTCTGTCCATAATAACCAACATATTGCCTTTATCTGATTTATCATTGCCTTTATCTGATGCAGAAATAAAAAACTTATTATGATGAAATGCTAAAATCATTTGAAACAATCCAACGCGAATTACAATTTGAAGAAAATACTGAAGGGGTTTTTGATGGATTGAAAAGATGCGAGACACACTATGAGCAAAAACACATTCTCAAAAAAAAAAAAAAAAAAAAAATTCAGACAAAATTAACAGACTTTATTAGTAAAATTTAAGTGCACACGTGGTAATGTAGGCTTTAAGTCATTAAAATTATTACTTTTTTAATAATATATATTGTATTTTAAATCTGTTTTATGTAGTTTAAAATAATTTATGGTGAATCTCTATTTAACGAATTTTCTATATAACGAACTGTTTAGCGACTTCGTTAAATAGAGGTCCGACTGTACTTAATATTCAGTTTTTTTTATCCAAGTTTTCTACGACAGACCATAAAGCAATAATTCTGAAGATTTGCATGTTGATGTGTGGTCGAAAATTACAGAGATTGGAGTCTGTATTACAGCTTAAGGTACACACACTTTATTTTCAATTCGTTTACAGTTTACATACATATTTGGTGGATTCTCAAAGCTTCCTTTTGAAGTATGAACTCGGAGCTTCCTTTTCGGTCAGTCACTGGCTGCGTGGAGCTTCCTCTTCGGTCGGTCACTGGGAGAGAGAGCTAGTAGCGTAGTTGATTGGCCTCCCGGTTCAGTCAATCACAGAGCAGATTAACTGACCAATCCGGGAAGGTTTTCAACTTTGCATCAATATTTTTATATTTTATACTAAGCCATGTTAACTGGTCTCACACATCTGATAAACTTATTTCAGACAGGGACAAAATGTTTTCGGTATTCAGTCAGCAGATAACTTGGGCAGTAAATGAAGTGGTCTTTTAACATCAAACTATAGATACCAAAAGAAAGGAACATCTCCATAATTTAAGTACTGTGTTAAAAATGAAATTTAATGTACTGATTGTAATTAAGTAAATTTTCAGTAAAAAAGATACAGAAGTATAACCGTGGAATCAGATCTAAACATTATCTAAATTCGTAAATACAGTAAAGCTACAATTATCCGTAGGGTAATTGGGGGGGGGGCGCTACAGCCCGGATATTTCAAAAACACTGTTCATCCAAATTACGTTTTATTGGGTTAAATATACTAAAAAATATAAGGATCATTCAAATGAAACCGAGCCAAAGGACATATTAAAATGCCAAATGGATTTCTTACAGGATTTTCGACACCGAACATAGAAGGCGCCACTGTAGTATTACGACGCAGTGACCGGTAGCGCTGTGATCACGTCACGAGAGTAGCTCTCTGCTTTTGTTCAGGACGACGTTCTTTGCTAGTGTACCGTCCAAACAGTGATGATTGAAGCAACATACGTTGAACAGCGAACGGTTATTCGTTTTTTAACCGCGGATGGTGTCGGGGTACAAAAATCCATCGTCGCCTGAGTAACGTGCATGAAAAATGCATGTGTTTGTTACGTGTAAAGGTCATCGTTGATTGATGAATAGAGTCCGGGTCAAGCATACCGTGCGATCAACGATGCTTCCGTAGTGGAAGTTGACGTCTCGTTCGGGAAGACAGAAAAGTCATGGTGAATGCACTTGCCGATAAAGTTGGAATAAATTTGAGTGTTCACACCATTACTAAGCATCGTGGTATTGCACACACCGGAAGATATGCGAGCAGTGGGTGCACACAACTTGGATTCTATGCAGAATGACATTCGCATGGGTCTTTCCCTGGAACATTTGCTCCGATATCAAAAGAAAGGTCGTCGTTTCATCGACAGCATCATTGCGGAAGACGAAACATGTCTTGCTAAGAAGCCCTTTGGCTCGTTTTCATTATGATGAACTTTTGACTACAAAAACATAACATAAGCATTCTTATATTAAATATATACATTTTTGTTGTTTCCCTGATACTCTCGTGTGTGTTCATCTAATCGTTCCTTCATTGCCCTGCCCGTGCTCCCTATGTTTATCCCCTGACAATCTCTGCATTGCAAAACATATGTTTACTTCATTCTGTTTGAAACATTTTTAACAGAGATATTAAAATTGGTCTCTATAGGTAATTTTATACATTTTCTATACTTCGTAATGTCTTTGTTCTTCTGGAAATTTCTCTTCCTGAAGAATTCTTTAAATGTCTTTAAAATAAATTCCTCAGGATACTCATTCATAATCAATCTATTTTTAAGATCCTGAATCTTCCTGTGCCAAAGTTTTTTATCCTCTGTGTAACACGTTATCCTTCTTAGGTTATTCATAATTATTGTTCTTTTGTAGATGCCCGATGGTTGGATTCAAAATTAAAGATATGGTTGGTTTATTATTCTTTCCTAAAATGTTCATATATTAGACCTGATGTAGTATTCTTTATACAAATGTCCAGAAAAGCAATTTTATTCTCTACTACTTCTTCCATTTTGAATTTTATATCTTTGTGAATGTTGTTTATGAAATTTAAAAACCTCTTGAATTGTCTATTGGTTCCTTTCCAAATTACAAGAATGTCATCAACGTACCTTTTATATACATATTCAACTCCTTTCCATTTTTTGATATAATTTGATTCTAACCAATTTACATACAAATTGCAAATAGTTCCCGAAATGGGACAATCATTGGAAAACCTTTTTGCTGCAAGAATAGATCTTCATCATAGCTGAAATAACTATTACTACAAATTAATGTTAGTAATTTCATAAAATGAGCTTTATCTATTTTAAATTTTTGTTGTATTTCATTTGTAAATTTTGATTCTACAAAATCCAAAGCTTCTTTAATCGGGATATTGGCGTATATTGAATCTATGACAAAAGAATACAATCTTATCTTTTTCTTCTTGTTAAGGTCACTATATTCTTTAATGGTATTAATTACATCTTGTGTATCTTTCAATATTACGTTAAGATCATCTAATTTCATTTCTTTTAAAACTGTGTTAAGGAATCTTCCTAACTCTTGTAACGGGGAACCGAAAGAGTTAATCACAGGCCTAATCGGATAATCTTTTTTGTGTGTCTTAACTTTTGGTTCCAAAACTGGAGTTTTAGTCATACATTTTATCATATCTTTGTATTGGTACTTACTAATGATACCTTTCTTTTTCATATCCTGAATTTCACTTTTTGCTTTCATGTAAAGTTGAAAAGTTTTATCTTCCTTTAATTTTGAAAAATCATCAGATTCTAGCATAGCTTTAACTTTTTCCTTAAATACTATTCTGTCCATAATAACCAACATATTGCCTTTATCTGATTTATCAATTTTTAACTCATTTATTAAATTTTGGATGCTTTTGATGTCCCTTTCTGAAATATTAGGTCTCAAATTTTGATTATCCTCCAAATTATTGAAAATTATTAATTTATGAAATAAGTAAATTTCCACAACAAAATGTAATTTTCACCTTGATTTTACAATTTTATTATAAAATATGTTATAAATATGTAAATATAAATTCTACAAGAAGTTATAGTATATACAGTAAACAAGATTTTGACAAACCAAAAAATAATTTTTGATTAAAAATAAAAAATAGATTAATTAATAAAATTTTTGATCAATTTTCATTTGAAATGAAAAACATTGGAAAGATGGCTACTTTAAAAAAAATAATTTATGAAAAAATAATACTGGGACAAATTAAATGGGTTGGTTAAAATGGGTTGGCTAAATTAAAAAATAAAAAAGATTATTACTATTTCACAGATTTTACCTAAATTTCTCATTAATATATTTTTTGTTGTATAAAATTTAAAATTATTTATGTTTCTATCTCAGTAACTTGTATTTATTGTAAATCTCAGCACCTACAACACAGGTTGTTTTTCTAATAACCTAGTAGGACTGAATTGTACTTTTTGTTAATGAATTGTTAATTAATTAAAAAAAAAGAAAAAAAAAAGCTGTTACCATGGCAAGAATAACAAGAGTGTGCTAAAAATAGTCGTTCATCTTCCCTTGAGCCAAATTATGTCCTCCAATGAAGTAAAGGAATTTTCCTCTGTGGCCAATTCCAGAACGGTATTGAAACGACATTCCCAGATCAGGTAACTCGGACCATATGTCTGTTACTAGAAAATAGGAAACAATCAAAGTACTCTTGGCTTCGTCCAAGCCCAAAATGGCAGAGCAATTTTATCAGAGACGGGTACATTATCTTCTTAGTAGTTTCCAGCGACTGAAGTCTCGGACGATGTCGGAACCGCTGACTCCTTATCTGAGAAACGACTTCGGCTTCCTGGACTGTCCAAAGGACAACTCTGTATTAGCTGCCGGTGGTAAAAGTCGTTCCATGCCAGCTGGACTGAACTACGTTGAAGTGCTTGACCACGACTGTCACAAATGGAAAAATCCACAGCCAATGAACGCAGAGAGAGACAACAGCACTTCCTAGTTCATAGTAGAGAATCGCATTTACGTCGTTGGTGGTGGAACAATTCGTTGTGAATACTTCGATATGCGAACAAAAACAAGAACAAGAGAAGTTAGGCCTACATTATGATTTCATAAAAAAATTTCAGTAATTTACCTCTTGCGCGCAGAATTGTTAAGAGAACTGTGCGAGGTTTACGGCCCATTGTTGGCTCGGGACTGCGAACGCGATCGAAGCGTATAAAAGCAGCTGCTAGCAATCTGAAAGAGATTATTATTTTTTAGATTATTTTTTTTTTTTTTTTTTTTTAAATTTTTCCCTTTTCTCCATCCCCATTTGCTGTTAGCAAATAGATTACCTCCACTTTTCATGATACTAATAACCTACTTCCACATATGGATGGGAAGTAGTTTTCTTTCCTTTTTGTTTGTTAAATCAGTTATGTAATTTGAACCGTTAATTTAAAGCTTTTCCGCTTTTTTTGGTTATTTTAATATCAATTTTTTGGTTTTCTCAATTTATGAAATTACTAACATTAATTTGTAGTAATAGTTATTTCAGGTATGAGGAAGATCTATTCTTGCAGCAAAAAGGTTTTCCAATGGGTAGTCCCATTTCGGGAACTATTTGCAATTTGTACGTAAATTGGTTAGAATCAAATTATATCAAAAAATGGAATTATATCAAAAAAGGAGTTGAATACATATATAAAATGGTACGTTGATGACATTCTTGTAATTTGGAGAGGATCCAATAGACAATTCAAGAGGTTTTTAAATTTCATAAACAACATACACAAAGATATAAAATTTAAATGGAAGAAGAAGTAGAGACTAAAATTGCTTTTCTGGACATTTGTATAAAGAATACTATATCAGGTCTAACATATGAACATTTTAGGAAAGAATATTAAAGCAACCATATCTTGAATTTTGAATCCAACCATCGGGCATCTACAAAAATAACAATAATTATGAATAACCTAAGAAGGATAACGTGTTACACAGAGGATAATACACTTTGGCATAGGAAGATTCAGGATCTTAAAAATAGATTGATTATGAATGAGTATCCTGAGGAATTTATTTTAAAGGCATTTAAAGAATTCTTCAGGAAGAGAAATTTCCAGAAGAACAAAGACATTATGAAGTATAGAAAGTGTATGAAATTAAGGTAGTGGGCCCAAATATCGCCCACTTAAGCAGTTTTTTATGTCAGAGTGCACAAACATGAGCTATTGGTCTAAAAGTAATTTTAATCTGTCATCTAGAATGTCATCTGGAATAAACTGAATTACAACACAAACACATTATGTTAACATCCGGATAAAATAATTGTTTGCGGCCAGGTAATTTTTTGAATTAAAAATATCTGTTCCCAATATCGCCCACTCTATGTTCCTAATATCGCCTACTGCTGAAATGGGTTTGAATAAAGTATAACTTATGTTACAAATGATACTTTATATATTTATTGTGAAAATTAAGTTAATACAAAATTAAAACTAATATGAGATTGTCTTTTCGTCCTTTAGGAACACAAAATCAAAATGCAAAGAAAAAATTTAGGAGCATTCTACAGAAACGTAAATTTTAGTTTTATTAATTTTCCTTTCATCACGTTTTTCGTGAAACCATTTATAACATATCACACACTTTAACCAAGTTTCACCATGACAATCGTTTGAGTACAGTCCTTTACAAACAGAACATGTGGCATCATTATCTTCGTCATCACAACTGCTATCATTGTCATCGGTTGAGACATATGGAGGTTCCTCTTCGTCTTCGGATGATGAAGAAATTTCCTTTCGTTTTGCAGTTTTTTGTCTTTTTGGAGCTGGTGGCTTCTTCAAAGCTTTGCCTGTTCTTTTTCCTGAGGCAGACGGACTCAAATGAGTTGTGTTTTCCCCCTTTGTTTCTTATTGGAGGACGCTAGGAGGGTATTTTTGAAAGAGGAACCGCTGACAAGACCGCCGATCCGGCTCGAGGGAAGTGTGAGGGTGGGAATAGGGCGAATGTCTTTTGGAGACACAGTTGTTGATGGATCGGGAGATTGGGCTGTTGGGGAATTTGACTCTTCTTGATTGTTTGTTTGCTGCTCCTCTTCTTGAGCCACACCTTGTTGGTGCTGTAAGAAATGTGCGTCTGTAAAAATGTTTGGATTAAAAGGCAGAATTTCTGTCGCCTTAAAACCCTGCATAGCAACTCACATTGTAGCTGTTCTCATGTAGGCCTTTCCTACCAGGTCTGCTACTTGATAAACTGTTATAGCTCGGAACGGATGCATAGCTAGCCAGTTTTCAATCTCTTGAGCGTAGTAGGTTTTGAAGACCTTCATGAACGTTTTGTCTAGTGGCTGCATGTGATTTGAAGAATGGGGGGGGGGGGAAGGCACACCAAAGAGACAAATGATGTACGGGCAAGGTCAATGACATCAATGTTGCGAATGTGAGTGGTATGGCCATCTAGGATAAGGACTACAGGATCTTCTTTCGTGGGTTTAACGTATGAAAGAAAATGATTCATCCACTTGGTAAAGAGATCTGTTTGAATCCATCCTGAGGGATGGCATCCTGATATACTTCCAGGAGGAGCTCCATCCATGAGTTCGTTCTTCATCCTTTTCCTAGGGAACACGATCATTGGTGGTACAAAGTTACCGGAAGCTGACATACAGGTCACGATGGTTACAAGTCGACCTCGTTCTGCTGAAGAGAGTTTATGGACTTCCCGTTTTCCTTTCAGGGAAATAACTTTCATACTCTTGTGTTGAATACTGGTCACTCCAGTCTCGTCAACGTTAAAAACTCGGGTTGAAAGAAAATTTACTCGCTGTAATTCAGGTTTAAGGATATCAAAGAACTGTTTTACATTTTCTGGCGCGAATCACATTAATTCGTGCTGAAGAAAGCGGTTGAGGTTTTCTAAACGACAAGGCAGGGTATCTCTTAAAAAAGAGACGAAGCCACTTTCTATCTTCACTTTTTGTTTTTTCTGAAAATGCATGGGGAATATTATTTCTTATAGCAAGTTGAAATGCCATCCTTTTCACATCTTTTGCCATAATAGGTTTTATCGATTTGTAAACAATATTCAACTAATTCTTCTTCTATCTTAGCAAATAAAACAGGCATTCTTCCTAGTGGCTCGTCAAGTATTTTTTTAAGATCATCTTTGTTTTTTTTTTACATAGTCTTTTAATTTAGATCTAGGTACATGAAAAGTTTTCGAGGCTTTTAAGAGCCCCATCTCTTTATTCCGTACTGTTGTTGCCGCCTCTTTCATTTTAACCGTGTTCCATGTGTTTCTATGTGACATCTGAAAGAAAACAAAATCCAGTTAGAAAGGGTTCGTAATATCGCCCAGGACGATATTAAGAACACTCCAGTGGGCGATATTGGGAACTACCGAAGTCTTAAAGATGGTGGCCTCTAACCTCAGAATCGGATCGCACATCCAGAAACTAACTACCCCTGAATATAGCCTATTACAGTTACTATCAATGCCTCAAATAATAAAACAATATCACTTGAACCTTATTTATTACACTGAAAGTAATGAAACATGTTTACTAACTCACCGTCCTCGAAAATCAGGAAAAATGCACACAACAAAGAAAACAAAACACAGCTCCTTCTGGCTTCAACACACAACTACCGAAGGAGAATGCTCCGTAGTTCCGGTTTTGGTCACTGGCTAGCAGCACTAATAATGGAGCAACCCCGGTATGCGATATTAGGAACGTAGGCGATATATGGGCCCCCTACCTTACCTATAGGGACTAATGTTAATAGCTGTGTTAAAAATGTTTGCAAAGAGAATGAAGTAAACATAATGTATTTCAAAAGTAATAGTTTAAGAAATGTGGAAGATATGAAAAAACTTTACATGGAATGGGGGTGGTTACTGTAGTATTACGACGCAGTGACCGGTAGCGCTGTGATGACGTGACGAGAGTAGCTGTCTGCTTTTGTTCAGGACGACGTTCTTTGCTAGTGTACCGTCCAAACAGTGATGATTGAAGCAACATACGTTGAACAGCGAATGGTGATTCGTTTTTAACCGAGGATGGTGTCGGGGTAAGAAATCCATCGTCGCCTGAGTAACGTGCATGAAAAATGCATGAGTTTGTCACGTGTAAAGGTCATCGTTGATGGATGAATCGAGTCCGGGTCAAGCATACCGTGCGATCAACGATGCTTTCGTAGTAGAAGTTGACGTCTCGTTCGGGAAGACAGAAAAGTCATAGTGAATGCACTTGCCGATAAAGTTGGAATAAATTTGAGTGTTCACACCATTACCAAGGATCGTGGTATTGCACACACCGGAAGATCTGCGCGCAGTGAGTGCACACAACTTGGATTCTATGCAGAAAGACATTCGCATGGGTCTTTCCCTGGAAAATTTGCTCCGATATCAGGGGTTCGCTGTTGTGCGACACTAGAGATCCATCGACCGCGTACCTCCGGATCGGGGATCGTACTTAGTGGTGGAGTGGTCTTACGTAATGTGAACCTTGAATAAAGAGCCCTAGGGCGTTCATCTTACCCATACTAAGCATATTCTAATGTAGCTGATATCCCAATGATATTACACTTGCAAAAAGATCACCCTTTTACATGATTTATTGCATCGTTTCGACTGTTTCTCTCTTGATCCCCTAATTGTTATGGCCAGTATAATACGGATCCGAGAACTAAAAATTAACAAAGTATTTATGTAAGATTTTAAAGATCTTTTGGCCATACACCAATTCAAATGAAGAATTGTATGCTAGAGCAATAACACCAAGCAAACAAAATACCCACAAAAACATGACGATGGAGGTGGATCGGCCACATTCTTAGAATGCACTATCAAATGATAACTCGTGTTATCCTGACATTGAAACCTGAAGGGAAAAGAAAAAGAGAACGATTTATAGTTAATTAATTATTAATTAATCGTCTCTTAACTATAATTAACATTTCCAATCTAGTTCAAAAATCGGTAGTCATTAAAGGTTGTTCAATTGAAAAAAAAAAATCAGCACCATATTTTTTTGGATTTATTGAAAATAGGAATTGTTAGTTCATCCATGAGACACAGATTTACAAGATTCATTTTCATTCAATAGGTGTAATGTTACCTATAATTTTAAAATCGATTTTTAATATGGCAGATAGTTGGTGCTGCCATCTTCTGCGAATAAATGGAAACTCTGTTCTTTGAAAATTTAGTAATGATCTATCCAATGATATTAAAAAGAAAAATGGAAAAAAAAAAACGGGAACTGGTTAGATTGAAAATATTCTAATTCGTCTAATAATTTTTTCAATTTTTTTTTTAAAAAACTTTCCCAATTTTGACCAAAGTTTCCTTCTCTTTTATTAATTTTGAAGTTGATTATTTAATAACTTATATGTTGCTTATTTTTAAATGATTCCGTCGATGGCAAGATCCAAGCTAATTCTACTCTATTCTTATAATAATGAATCTTAATTAAAGTGGACATGTCCTTGATAATCCAGTTGCTTTCAGATTAGCTCCACAGTAGAGCCGATTTCATCATTCGTCAGGGAGAGGTTTTACTTACTGTGATAACATAATAAAGAGTTGATTGATTGTCAAAATTTCTTAGTACTCCTAGAAGGAGCAGTAAGTCTTCCAGATCATAAATAAACAAATAAATAAATAAATAAAGTGGAAAATTAAAATAAAATCCAAACCTAGAGATATTTAAAAATGTTTCTTTTTAAAGTATTTGAACTCAAATACTTGATTTGAGCGAGAAAAATGTTAAAAAATGTAGTTTAAGATAATGAATACTGATATTTTTATAATCTTCCCTATCACAAGTCATTTCTTTTTCCTGTTTAGGATTATCATTGGCACTCATTAGGTGAGGCCTTAAGTTATAACAGGATTTTTTTTTTAATTTACAAGACATAACTTTACACACTCATCCTCTCTCTCTCTACCATTGCCATCTAAAACTCTTTAAACAAAAAGATTCAAGGAAAAAAAAATAATTTTTCAAATATTTTCGCTGCTAACATCGTCATTTATGGATGCATTTTTGGTTAACTGTAGATCTATATTTTATTTTTTAATCTGTTTGTTTTAAGGCAGCCAATGTAATTTATAAACTCTGTCAACTGTATATCATTATTTAATTTCTTCTATTCAATTTCTTTGCCTCAGAATTTTTTGGCAAGGAATTTCGTCTGCTCTTTAGAGCCACTCTATAACTTCTTTTCTGGAAAAATGTTTTAAGGAAAAAAAAACAAAACAGAAAATGAAAAAGTAAAATGCCGACTAAGATTTCTTGACAGAATTCGGAACAGATTTGTCTAAGGAACCTTTCTAATAAAAAAGAAGTTCCTAATAGAACTGAAATCCTATTCTCCCTAACATGATTATTTTTTTTTTTAAACGTACTACCATTCCACGTTTAAAGTCCCTTAGATCACTCGTTTCCCCCTTCTTTCCCTGGTTTGGAAGCTTAACTGATACTAGAAAAGTGTTCTACTACATTTATAACAAAATCTGAGATCATGTGACTTGCAACGTCGCAGAACATTCCATTTCTGTGCACAGCAGGGTGCACCTAATAAAGTGGCAACACAGTGTATACAAAAACTAAGTGTAAAACAAATAATTTTACTAAGATATGGCTTTTAATATTTCTAATGAACGAAATAACAATGAAATTGAAGCTTATTTCAAATCGTTTCACGAACAAACTTTTCGAATACTTAATAATAGTGAATGTAAAAACCCAAGTTTCATCCGTGAAGTTTTTGCAAGAAATTTACAGAGAATTTGTATGAAATCTGAATATACATTGACAGAAAGGGTCTGCATCTATTTCTTGATATATTGCGAAACATTTTTGAAAATAACAAATAAGATAAACGATCTAAAAATTCTGTATCAGTGAAAACACAATGGCATAGAGAGTTCTGTAATTGTCTTATGTTAACAGAGATTGTACCTTTAAGGTAATTATAATAATAATGAAGACCTCTTGCAGTGATATTTTCAAAAATATAAATTTATTAAAATAGAAAACTGTAGTTTTTTTTTGGATTTTAATGTGACATTCAACGTAAATAAACATCATGAAAAAGGGAAGAGACATACGTATATGTCCTCGTGAAACAACTCTTGTCTGTCAGTTGAAGACCAAAGCACTTTTTAACTCTTTAAAATGTAAGAAATTTATCTTTTCATTTATATAGTTCGAATAATTTGTTCGTGTGAATATATGTAATAATATCTTTATCAAATACAGTATATAACTGATTATTTACAATCGCGATACTTTGCACAACTTTGAAAGCTACGATTACGAAACTTCAAGGTGATCAACAGTTTTACAACAAATGTAAGCTAAATGCGATGTTTGGGATTCTCCGTTGCAATCTGATTCATCACAGAATAACGCTTTTATAATATAAGATTATAAAATTAAATGAGATT
>JAFIDM010087040.1:0-13019 GCA_023159025.1 Thereuonema tuberculata
AAGTGAAAATTTTCCTGCACAAAATTCAGTTTAAAATTAACTCGAGAATAAAATACACACACATAAAAAAGAAATACATGTATAAAAAATTTTTAGAATGTAGTTCTACCCTTCGGCTTGTTCCATTGTTTTGGCAGTCTTTATCGCTTGGGCAAGCAGTAACTATCTGGAAGGGAAACAAAAACATGCTTCTGTTGACAAATAAGTAGATCTATTTGCTGATCCGTCTCTTACATACCTTGATTTCTTTTTTTCATTAATTAAAAAAATATTTATTACTACTAATAAGGTAGATGAAGAAATTGGTAACTTAAAAAAAAAAAAGCTAATTCAACATCTGACTGAAGCTTAGACAAAAAAATTAATAAGTGGATTAGATTTGATTGATAAATGTCAAAATAAAAGAAATAAAAATAGAGAAGATGGGGCTCTCGGGAAATTTACGTTTTTATTTCAATCGTAAAATATTAAAAAAATAGTGCAGAAGATTGCGTTTTTCAACCTAAAAGATATCTATATTTGGAAAAGTAAAATTCAGAAATTTAAAGAATTGTATTTACTGAATGAGGGGTTGTAATACATCAAATAGTAAATAAATTAATAAAGATCTCAACAGTATTCTTTATAAATATATTCATGTATATATAGAGTATTTATTTTTTGAAAGAGATTTCCCTTTTTCAGAAATGAAAGCCAAATAGAACGCGATCCCTGTTTTGGATGTGAACTGCAGTGCAACGCTTAATTTACTTCACGTCTTTTGTTGGTGTTCCGCCATTCTCACTGAAATTAGCACAATTAGGTGTTGTGACGGAGATGTTGGCTCTGATGAGGTCCTAATTGAAGGTTGGACTGTGATGTGACTGATTCCCGAATGCCTAATTATCCCTTTGTGAGAAGTTATTTACAACCAACCAACGCTATTTGTGTCGACAGCAAAGGCAAACAAATGGACGGTTTCCAAACAAATGAGCATCTGATCTCTTAATCTGATTTCAATAGTGTGTTCGGAACTCCTACAGCTAATTAGATTTGATTTTTCACAGCCTTGTTTTATCGGATGGCGTTTTATCTGTGTCTGGATTATTGCAATCTCAAAGCAATTGTTTGAGCATTCAAAAGAGATAACAATGGAACGAAACGAAGATAGAAGAGTTTTAAACAGGAATTCAATCTTGAAAGCTTATCCAGCTTCTGTTTTATTAAGATCTGAATGGAAATTAATTCTATTAAATTATATTAAATTATAATCAAATTTGTGGAGGATTTATTTTTATTTTGATATTTGCACCTGTTTAAAATAAAAAAAAACAATACTAGGCCTACTCTTTATTAATTAATAATTTAAAAGAAACTACTTCCATGTTCGTAATAATACCTTTTATTTTATAAGTTGGACATTAGTAACATAATCAAAACTTCAAAAGATATTAATAATGACGTTTGGCACGAACCAAAAAAATGTTTAAAAAATTTTAGAAAAAGAAGATCGCGTTTTTGCGACCATTTTTTTTTTTAAATTGGATTTGTTATAGAAGTACCTTAGACTTTTCATTAGAGAATGCGAAAATAAATAAAAAAATTACAAAACAAACATTCAACCTTAATATTCAAAATTTCTTCATTATCAATTTGTTCTACGTTTCGTTTCACAAACGACTTATAGAAGTTTAGTACAGTAGAGCCCTGATTATTCGCGAGTGCCGCGAAAATTTTTTTTAATTACGAACCTCAAAAAAACCAATTTCAATCCAAGCCAACAACAGGGAATGTACAGTAGGCCCTACAGTGCGAAGGTCGAAAATATATATACCTTTCTTGTTTTTTTTTTAATAATATAGGTCAAAGGATTTTAAGCTTGTTTTCTACCAACCACAGGAAGAAAGTTTTAGATGGTTAAAAGTTGATAGATAATAAATAAATGAGCTAATTGAATGAGTATGCCTCATCCTGATTGAGCCACATTCTGTATTTAAGAATAGATAAATTTCCTAACTTCCTTTCTAAAGGGAAAGTTTAGCAATCATGCAAGTGTTTTGCAAAGATAAACTATTTTTCTCCCTCGTATTCCTAATCATTTTAGTTTTTTTTAAAAATTGCTGTAACGTATGAAATATTGCATTAATCATAATCAATGCCTGTTTTAAGATTCACGTTATTTGTTCATTAGAATAGAATTTTTTTAATGATGTCTCTCTACTGTATAGATCCTTTTTTTTTTTAGGGATTTCCTCACTCCGAGATATTATCTCGATATTTCGGCCCGGTGCCTCAGGGCCTTCTTCGGGAGATGTAAAATATCAATCACATAAAGGTGAGCGCAGAACTAACAACTTCCGTTTCACGGATAAGTTACTCATGTTGTTTATTCCGAGCAACCGGTGGCCGCAATTGTGAGATGGAGAAGGGGTGGGAAGGGATACAGTATCATGTCTCACTCCCCCTTCAGGACCAAACTAGATATCTGTTTATTTTTGTGGATGTATGTGTTTAAGGATGTCTGTAGTGAAAATCTTTTAGGCGTGGTACTTCAAAAAATAATTAACTGATCGACATCAAACTTCATATTTAAGAGTTAAGTATTATTATCTAGATCTGATTAGATTTTGGAATAGATAGGAACATTTTAAAGGCCCCTGTTAATAAGGACCGAAATACTGAAACATAAATAACTTATCAATTAGAAAAATGCACTTATCAATATCAAACTCTAAATTAACTCTTATTCTCCAGCCTTCATCTAGATTTTGATGTTGTGGTCCTTGTTTATGGTCATTTGATAATTAAGATCGTATACTGTGCCCTTAAGTAGCTCAAAGAATAAGATACTGATCAACACCAAACTTTATATTTCCAATTTACATCTAACATATTTTTGGAGTTAAATGTTATTAATATATCCTGATTAATATTGTGGTGTTTGTAGTACTTGTTTCCGGGCTTCTATAAAATCAAGATCAAATACCGTTCCCTGATGTAACTGAAATAATACTAATTTATATAAAATTTCTTATTTGATAGTTTAGAATTTTACATCCTATGAAATTTTGATCTATGATGTAAGCCTATCTTACGGACAGCTTTAAATAAAGGCCAAAATACTATTCTTTCAAGTAATTTCAAAGAATAATGCACTGATTAATATCATATTTCACATTTAAAAATTGAAGTTCATTACAATAGGTGATTATACACCTATTTTAAAGGCCAGTTTGTTTTAAGGCCTTATAAGAGCGATCTTTTATAGCTCAATGTGAATCAGTTTCTAATTGTGAATTATTTTTATGTTTACAGGACGGTAATTTTAGTTAAACTGTGTTACTGTTATTTTATATAGAACCATTACTTTCTGGCTGAATTTTTTAAAAAAAAAGGAAAATTATGAAACAATTTACAAGTTCTTTTTATGGTGAAACTCTTGCAATGGTTCTACTGTTATTTGTTCTCAATTATTAGCGGCCCCTAGGTTACAGCTTGCCTGTAAACATAGGGGACCGCTCTTGCTTCTATCCTGTCTGGATGTCACACTCTGTAGTGGCCAAACGGTTAGATATATTAGAATGAAACCTTCACCATTGTGTTCAGCATCAAAAAGTAGGTGACCACGTCAAAAAAAATCAGCCACTCCCTGACCGGAAGTTGGGGAGTCAAAAGTGGTCGCTTCCGAAGAAGAAAACGGCGATAGACGTCCCCCCAATATCGATCCTTCTGAACACATTGGTGGTGGTCACGTTTTTGGAAATTATGCATATTATGGGGCCGCTTTGCTTTTGACACTGTCTAAAAGCATTAATTTTCCTTGTTTCTTTAATCGTAATGATTGTTACTGTCGTTGTATATAATCAATTGCTGTTGTTGTATATATAAAACAATTATATAAACTACGAAAAAATACATTTACTACAAGTAGTAATTAGTTGTATTTTTTTAATAGTTTATTTAATTGTTTTTAATCGTTTAATTGAGATGTTACATAGAGTTTAAAATTAATTTTCAATAAATTACTGTTAATAGCAATTGTTTACTTAAGACGTCTTAGACAACTCTTGCACTTATACCCACCTTGATAGTTTAACGCTCTGCATATCTAGAAAATTCCACTTGCAACAGCTTTTTATTGTTTGAATTATCTTATAAGACTCGTGCCACAGTGGGTCTTAAGATACGAGAAATAATTAATTGGGAAGGAAAGGGCGTAAGTGACCAAAAAAACTATAGAAAGAAAAAAAAAGGAAGCATTATCATTAGCGGCAGGATGAGGGTTCATTCCATGCGGTTATTAGAAGACAACTCATGCTAATAAGAACTGATGTTAAAAGTGTTCGGAAATTGAAGATGGGGGGGCGCGTTCATTTTCCTTGGCGGCGGAAGCGGAGGGATCACCATTATCGCTTAGTTTCTCGTAAATCTATCTGTCGGAGGGTGGAAAAGAAGAAAGAGCACGCGGAACGAAACGGGAGGATGGTATACGCCTACATTAATATACCCTGACTCATTGCTACGCCACCGCGCGCCAGATGAAGAAAACCAAACGCGAAGGCGTGCAGCGTTTTATGTAAGTTTCGCTCATTTTCTTTTTCTGGATCTCAGGAAGTGGATTAGTAACGGTTATGAAGGAAAAGGTGGAATTCATAGCACATTGGGTCTCCCGCATTCTAAAGACCGTAGACCATTAAATGATTGGAAATGCAGCGAAAATAGAAACAACAAAAAGAAATGAACACAGAAATAAGAAAATAACAACTGTAAAAAAAAGTGTTTTATTAAATTCAACAGATTAAATTGTGAAAGTCTGAGTTTTGAATACGTAGCGTTTATGAATGATTTTCAAAGATATAATAAAACAAATCAAACTCAAATTTGGAGTAAACAAATCAATTCATATTATATGACAGCATCTTATTGATATTGTCTGTTTTGACCTCCATCACGCTAAAACCGCTGAACAGGTTTTCTTAAAAATTTTACGATGCTTTATTTTTTAAGGTCCAAAATAAGTTTGCTTAATTTTGGTTCATCTATAAATGATGGAGACCAAAATTGACCCTCCCTTCCAGTCCTTCTTCTAGTTGTTCAATGATATGTTTTTTAAATGATATTTTATTATTTATTCCAAAAATTTTCTTAAAAATTAAAATTTTAAAAATGGCACTCGAAACCTTAAATAGTTTTTAGATTTACAATCCTTCTAAATTACCCATCTTGGCTCATCTTATAATCTGGTACTGATGTTCTTTACCTAACTTGATACTGACATCATATCCGCAGATAAGGAGGATCTAATTTCATGTACTAGGAGAGATGCCCTCAAAAACTAAGTGAAATAAGAAATACTGACAGTGTCCGTAAAATACCTAAAAGTTTCGCAGAATTTGCCTTTGTTTGACATACCTCTCCCGTTTCTTTGTGACCAAAGACTGATTAGCTGATTTGTCAGAATGAGACATTGGTTCATTGACACCCTTCGCTGCTATCTCGAGTTTATTTTTTTCTTTTTGCTCAGTATTTTTTTTTCCATGATGAAATCTTCAAATAAAGAATCAATATCTTAATTTTGAGGTATGGAGGGGATAAAAGATCAAAATATTCTAAGTTGGACTATAATAATAAGCATTGTACCAACTTTTCCGAAGTCTTATTATTCAGTTTGAATATTTTTCTTCTCTTGTCTGTTTGAATACTCTTCACGCTGAAACGGCTGGACAGATTTCCTTAAAATTTCCTACGATGTTTATTTGTGGTTCATCTTAAATATGAGCTCCGTTATTTTGGGCTCTATTCCCGTCCACCCAGGTTCCTCAAAAAGGGCTATCGCTTCATGGTCAGTCACTTCCCCAATGAATTTCAAATTCGTTCTGATTCCAAATTATTAATCCTGAATTCAAATTTTTATTCCATATTTTTATCAGTAATCAATATCCACTTATTAAATTCAGATCATTAAAAAAAAAAAAGATAAAAAAAATAAGCAAACAAGTAGAAAAATAATGTACGATCGATTCCTTTCATTCTTAATATTTCTCAGATAATGTTAATATCTTACGAAAATTTAAAATGAAAACCGTTGTAAAACTAACAATAAAATTAACTTTAAAAAAAAATCAGAAACAAATTGAAGAAGAAAGAAATTCTGTCTACTTTATTCCATGTAAAACAAGTCATGACGACCTAACCTATCATCATTATTTTCTTCAAAATTAGGTAAATGTCCATCATCATTGAAGTGTTTAAAAATGAAAGGTTTTTCAATTTCTTTAATAATAAAAAGTTTGTTGAATTTTGTTAATCAGTATATTGGTTTTAACTGTTCAAAATTTCAAATACAGCAAAAATGAACAAACTTCATTATTAAAGAAATTTAAACATGAAGGATATTTATCTAATTCTGATGAAAAGAATTCATATTGCCTAAATTCATTTGACTGTAAAACTGTTCTGTTTATTCCTGTCACCTTTCAATTAATAATCAATTTTCTTTAGCAAATATAAGGGAATAATTAAGAAAAGCAGTGTAAGGTATTGACAGCAAACGCCGCGCCGCGAGTTTCAAAATATATGTCTTAGTTCACATAATTTTTAAATCTGTAATTTGGCTGCATTTCATGTGAAATGTTTAATATATTTCTTTTAATACGTTGTAGATTTTACATGTTTTAAGTTTTATTTAGTCTAAACATTTTTTTTTTTTTTTAACAAAGCCATTGCGTTTACGAATTTACGGTTCTAAAGGAGTGTGGTCTTTCGAAATTGCTGCTTTTGCTTAAAGCACAATATTGTTTTGTGAGAAATCGCGGAGAAGTGAAGCTTAACGTATATATTTTTACGGAAATAAATAGATTCACAAGTCCAATGTCTGGATGCAATTACTGTATTTACCCAACCGTGAAAATCTCTTCCTCCAGGGACGTCGAAATAATCATTCCCGACGTGTAACGAAAGAAAAAATGGATTCTTCAAATCCAGGAGTTCTATACAAAGATACAATAATAAAATAAAAAGATTTCAGGAATGCTCTATTTACGTCTTACCGCATTTCCTGCACCGAAGTAACATCTAAAATTTCGCGGGACACCTACACTGAACTCGAAGCACACCCCTTTGATAACTATGGGATCTTCAATTTCTTTTATAGTCCGTCTAAGTAAGCTAGGCAGTCCCTTTCAGGCGTTGGGACAGAGAACTTGAAAAAATAGAGGTGAAAGGTAAGTGCGAGTAGGGAGAAAGGATTAAGCACAGTGGAGGTGGATTTTTCTGTGGATTAGAAGGGATCTAAATGACTATTTCAGAAGAGCTGAATTCTCCAAAATACTAAAAAAAGGATCACATAAGACTGTTTTTTAATTCCACAACAATATAACTAATAATATCTTATTTATTTATTTATTTATTTATTTATTTATTTACTTGGTTAATTAATAAAAATATTTAAATAAGTAATCAAATTTACTAAGAAATGTTATATGAAAAGATTCATATAACAGTTTAATATTCATATAACATTAAAATTAACATTAACATTAAAAGATTCATGTAACATTATATTACTTTATATATTATATAAAATTCCTGATAACAATGACCCCATTGGAAAACCTTTTACTTGTTTCAAAATTTTGTTATTGTGCTTAAAATATGCATTATCCGTAACCTCTTTAATCATTTCCATTAATTTTATGTAATTTATATTTTGTTTTAACAATATTTCAGGTTGTTCATATGATACTTTATCCAATATTTTTCAGATTTCAAAACCTGAATGTTTGTATATATACTCTCCATATCTAAAGAAAAGAAGTGAAATTGTAGGATTGACTAACATAAAAAAAAATGTACTTCGTAACTTTAGTTGTAGTTTCATCACTTTTTTTTTTTTTATGAATTGATATTTTTTTTTAATGACTATTAAATTGTAATAAAATAAAACAAACAAAAAATATAAACAAATAATGAAGACCAATAGCATTATTGCATTATTAGCAGCACATTAATATTGTTTTAATAGAAAAACAAACTAGAAAAAATCCACCCCCACTGTGCTTAATCGTTTCTCCCTACTCGCACTTACCTGATACCCTTTCACCCCTATTTTTTCAAGTTCTCTGTCCCAACGCCTGAAAGGGACTGCCTAGCTGACTTAGACGGACTATATATCAAACCTTGTTCCGTCTATTCTTTGTTGTTCTTTTTCTCTCAAGTAATTTTTTTTTTCCTCTTTATTTTTATTTTTTTATTTGAAGCCAAATTTTTATTTTCCTGTTAAAAGATTTATACAGAGTCCCTGATGAGATTGGATTACGCCATTTTCAACTCAAGACGGAATTTCCGGTTCTTAAGAGAAGGGGAGGGAAACATCTCTCCATCGATCTCCCCTCAATCCTTTCCTTTCCTATAATTTATGTCTGTATCAGCAAAACGTCCAATTCCAATCACAGGATAAATTTTTGAAGTTATCAAAGGGCAGGTTCTATTTTGCTGAGAAGCCACGAGACACTTTCAGTTTTGTTCAAATTGCTTTCTCAGGATTTTTGCGGGCAAGTTTATGTCAGATTTTTATGAAATACTAGCTGTACACGGCATGCGTTCCAATGCCACTCAAAGAAAGAAAGTGTTTGCGTTTTAATTCTGCTTATTGAAGTGCTTTTGGATACGCAATATTTTTTGTTTTTCCGTCTGGTGCATAGACGAATAAATCAGAAGGTTTTGAGCAGTCCACAGCATACAGCTGTTCATTTGTGAAGCATGGAGTTTCCAAATTTAGTCCACACGCTTGTGAGCGATTGTCCCTGTGTTTGTTGATGGTCATTGCAAATGCGAGTCGCATCGGAAACTGCAAACCGGAAATACACTCATTTGTTGAAACGCCTCGCGCACCAGATACTGTAAAATGTTTCTACTAATTCAGAAACCTTCGCGGGCGTGCGCACAACAACTCACCAAAGTTTCTTCGCAATCTGATGAATGGTATAGGAACGCATATGGGACAAACAAACAAGGAAACATTCATTTTTATATATTAAGATGAAATGATATTTTAATATCAGATTTTTTTCTATTGAATGGCATTTGAGAACAATGTTGAACATTTTTACATCATATACAATAATCAAACTGGGATTTTTATTTCCAAACCCAAATGTCTGTAATTTTTTATTATTCTTTTTCAATAGATCTCAAGGAAAGTTTCTTTTAATTCTACTTTCCTAGGAAAAAAGTGCGAGTTCCTTGTAATGTTTGTATATATGAACATCTATAATAGGTTTTGAACCGGACAATACAACTTCTTGAAACTTACTAAATTTACAGTCAAGAAATGATCTAATTTTGTATTTTAAATTTTTTCCGATTCAGTCGAGAAGTTTATGCGTGAAGATGAAAATTACCATTTAAAAACCATTAGAAGCGAAAGAATGGATGAACCTTTTTCTTTATCCACTAATTTACGCGGGTTTTGGTATGATTAAAATACCGTATATGCTCCAATAGAGGCCCCCGGCGTTTTTTTGCAAAACTAGCCTCGGCTCCCGGCGCTTAATAGAGACCGGCTGCTATTAGAGGCCGGCCATTATTAACAAAAACCTTCAGAATGCAATATTTGTACACATAAATATCGGCTAATATTACAAACAGCTACTTTATTTGAATTTCACATGCTACATAAGACTGTTAAAGATAAATGGCAATGTCTTTCTACCTTTCGCTGCTATTCGTCGTCCGAATCCGCAATGACGGCTTCGTTGTTGCCCAGGACAATACACGGTCTTCAAGTTCGTCATGAACTTTCTTGGTTCCTCCCCCTTCTAACCGCTTTCTACTTGCACCGTTGTCCACTTTCGCAGACACAAGATTATCACATTATTTCTTCCACTCTCTTGATTCTTTTCGGATCAACACCATAATGACGAGCGGCCGCCTCACCGGAAGTTTCTTTCGCGTATTCCACTGCGCGAATCTTAAAGGCAATGTCAAATGACCGTTTCGGCGGTATTTTATAAGGCAATCTATCGTAAGGTATTACGCACGGCTATAAAGATATGGACACTTACACTAGTACCGGTAGGCAAATATCAAGACCCGGCTACTGTTAGAGACCGGCTACTATTTGGCCGTGTCCCCTCTGCAGTCCGGCGCTTATCAGAGACCGGCGACAATAAGAGCATCGGCGTTTATTGGACCATATACGGTAATTAGATTTGGGCAACCTAAATAAAACGGATTTAATACATTTTTTAAATACACAATCTCCAGTGTGTTTTTATAGACATTTAATGAAATACCCTTTAATCGTCATTGTTTTTTCTTAGCAACAAAAAAATAAATAAATAAAAAAAAATTAAACTCAAGCAAATCATTGACTTTTTGAACAACAATAACATTTTACTAGCAGCCATCCAAGAAACAAGATATACTGATGACCTAACAATGGATAGTGAGAACTATCGAATCTTTAAGGGTAAGCCCGCAATCAAACTTTCAAACTCAAATCTTAGAATTCTAGGAACAGCCTTCGTAATTCATAAAAGTATAACTAGAAATGTCATTGAATTTGAATCCTTCAGTGAAAGACTCTCTGTCTTAACAATTAAATGCAAGAATAAATATTATTCAATTGTCATGCCCCAGAAAATGAAGATAATAAGAAGAACCGAGAAAAAGTAGAAATCTTCTGGGAAGATCTAGAAAATAGGCTATCAAAAGTTCACAGGAATAACATAATAATCATGATGGGGGACTTCAATGCACAACTGGGTAAGGAAAAAGCATTCCAAAAAATTATCGGAAACTACCCAGCTCATAAGAGAACTAATACAAATGGCTCAAGGTTAGTAGATTTATGCAGGTCATTCAACCTTAAAATCATGACAACTCACTTCAAAAAACTAACTAGAAAACAAAAAACATGGATTTCACCAAATCCCATCTTAGGAGAATTTCAAATAGATCATGTCGCCATCTCCAAATATAATTATCAAGAAATTAAGAACATTAAAGTCAAAAGAGGAATGGAAGTTGATTCAGATCACTATCCAACGGAAATCCATATGCGATTTATTCCAAAATGTAAAATCAATAAACAAACCAGGACGACTAAGAGAATTAATAATGAAACTCTGAAGGAAAAGGAGTGCGATTTTCAAGAGAAGCTGAAGGAAGCGGGGATTGATGCCAACAACTTTACAGAAATGATTCAACATACTGCATTTGACATAGCTCCACAGAACCAACAAAGAAAGCACAGATGGTGGAATAATAAACGTGAAGAAGCTCTAGAACAAAAGAAGAAAGCTTTTGGAACAATTGATATAGCAGGAAAGCAAGTACTAAGTGGAATAGCTATCAGTCTGACAAGAAACAAGCGGATAAAACTATTAGGGCACAAAAGAGGTGCTTTGAAAAGGAACAACTTGTATCTATAGAAGAACATTTCAAAAAATATAATACAAGGGATTACTACAAAACATTCAATAATTGTATGTCTGGGTACGTTTCGCAATCTCTATGCTTCAGGAAAGAAAATGGAAAACTAGCACTTAATAATGACGAAAACTGTAAGCTATTAGCAGAATATTTTGAAAAGTTACTGAACTGTAAAAAACCGACTAAAAAACTGGAATTCCATGATAACATCCCTAATAAAGATTCAGAACCACCAAGTCTTGATATGATTAAAAAATACATCCAACAACTAAAAAACAACAAAGCCCCAGGTGAAGATGGCATCACAGCAGAGATTCTAAAAGCTAGTGGAGATTTAGGTGCCACAATTATAAAAGAAAAAATGGACAAGATCTGGGTCACCGAGACAATTCCAGGAAATTGGAAGGTTGCATTAATTCACCCACTTCATAAGAAAGGGAATAAAACAGACATTAATAATTACAGAGGAATCTCATTATTACCTGTAGAATACAAAATCTTATCCAAAGCTTTTTTGGACATACTAAATCCTCAACTGGATAAACATATTGGAGAATATCAAGCTGGGTTTAGGAGTTGTAGATCCTGTCCAGAGCAAATTCTAAACCTTAAACAAATAATTAGATATTTGAAAATATCAAATAAGAAGATTGTGCTAATATTTGTTGGTTTTAAAAAGGCCTATGATTCGATTGACAGAGATTCTCTTTTTAAAACCCTAAAAGAATTTTCAGTAGATAAAAAAACTCTGGAATTAATTAAACAAACTTTGACAAACACGGTGTCTAAAGTTAAATTCCATGGAACTATTTCTAGTCCTTTCCAAATTGAATCAGGAGTCAGACAAGGAGATGGTTTGTCCCCACTCCTATTTAATTGCGTGTTGGAAAAAGTTACAAGAGAATGGATAAGTGAGGAAGAAAAACTAAAACTTAATAAATACATTATGTTGGGTAGATCTAAAGTATCAA
Organism: Thereuonema tuberculata; assembly: GCA_023159025.1. NCBI lineage: Eukaryota > Metazoa > Arthropoda > Chilopoda > Scutigeromorpha > Scutigeridae > Thereuonema > Thereuonema tuberculata. The sequence goes on from JAFIDM010087040.1 coordinate 12,387, forward strand.
TCAACTGCTTGGCCTTCGCGGATGATCTAGTAATATTAGATGGAAACATAGAAAATGCAAAAAGAAGACTGGAACTCCTAAAGGAGACAGCAGAAAAGGTGGGTTTACAAATATCCTTTGAAAAAACAAAATACATGACTAATGAAGACAATTCACCAGGAATTCTTAAAACTAAGTACGGCAACATTGATAAAATGGATAACTTTAAATATTTGGGTGAAAATATAAATCTTAAAAGTGAAAAAGAAGCAATTAAAATTAGAATTGAAAAAATGAAATGAGCATACATGAAAGTAAGAAATTTGTACAATAAAAAATGTTTATCTAAAGCCGTTAAATTGAGGCATTATAATACGGTTGTAAAACCTGAAGTGCTTTATGGGTCAGAAACACTTTTACTAACTGGATGCAAAATGGCACTAGAAGATTTGGAGAAGAAAGAAAGAAGAATCTTGCGAAAAATATTAGGTCCAATCAAGAATAAAGATGGCGATTGGGTTTTGAGACCAAATAGAGAAATTTACTTGCAATGCCCTAAAATAACGGATGAGATCAGGAAAAGACGTGTTACTTAATACGGGCATTTAGAGAGAATGAATGAAGATAGATTAACAAAGAAAATCCATACTTTCT
>JAFIDM010087041.1:0-21409 GCA_023159025.1 Thereuonema tuberculata
TTTCCACAGTTTTAAGTAATTAGGCTTGTAAAAGGAATTAGCGAATAAATTCCGAAAATTTGTCTTATCTTTATGAATTTCGTATTTATTTCTTTCATGATGAGGAGGTGAGTGTGAGTTTACTAAAACAATACTAGTTTACAAGGGAAAGTCAATGGAAGAGAGAGAGAGAGAGACCGTATTAAAGATACAATTAGATTTCAAATTAAAATACAAGTAAGGTAACACTGCTTATTAGTAATTAGAAGAGCACAAAAGTATCTAGGATGAGAAGCTGATATTGCTTAGATATAGGGAGCTAAATAATTATCTGAACATTGAAAACTGTTAATTGTATGTGTAGTTCATACAAATTTTATTGCTAAAAACACTGCATTAAAACAAGGAGGAGGAGGATACAACATTAAAAAGACCAAAGTAGTCTGAAAACAAATGTTTTAATATATTTTTAACTATAAAGCTTGAAGAAAATATTTGAGTGGACAGAAAAAAAAAAAGCCTTTAGTTAGAAGCCATTAAATATGCAGTTAGATGAAGACTAAAAGTAACTTCAGACTAAAAGTAATCTACCACAATAACTAATGAAAGGACAAGACTTAGCTTCTTAAGTTACATCTGAGAAAGATACTATCAAACGAGCTGCTATTCTGTTATAACAATTTCTCCCTTTAGGCAGAGATGGCAGTAATGATTATATTTCTTTCTTTGAACTCTAAATTTAACATTGGTGATCGAATGAACAATTTAATCCTAATTGTAAGCTAAGGAAGTAAGTAAATTGTAAGCTTAGAAGTTTAAATGCTTATTGCAGTATTTAGGTGGCACTAATTACTTTTCACTGTGGTTACCAACTAACCTCAAAAAGTACTGTTCAAACTCTACTGGTACACCTGCAGCTTTAAAGACTTCTTGAACTGCCAACATCAACTCAGGACCAACTCCATCTCCAGGAATCAGTGTGCAGGATGTCTTGCCTTCCGGTTTGGACACTGGCGCTTGCTACATTGTACACAAAATAAAAGAATGTTGAGAAATTACTGATAGAAATATTATTATAAAAGCTCCAATATTCTAAGCGACTATAAGAAAAAGGAGAAAAACTGGAAATCTGGTTCTGAAAGCTATTAATAATTAATTTTTACAGATAAATCTTTCCGTAAGAAAATATAAATTAAATATTAACAAAATAAGGAAAAAGAAAGGTTCTTGAAATTCATACAAAAAAAAAACCTCTAAAAGCTTAACAAAAAATTCTGCAACCTAAAGTGCCTTTTACAACAAAACATGCATGTGTTTCCTTTTCAGTAGTGTCTAAAGATGATCTTTTCAGCTTTTGGCAATAATTCTGAAGATTTAAGGTGTAAGATAAATAGATTAAAACGCAGAATCAATAAAACATTTTAAAGAGTAAAAAAAAACAAAAATATCTTGATATTATTAAGATCATTATTGTCAAAAGTAATGTGAATAGGAAAATGAAATCAATAAAAAAGTTGTAATTTTTAAATTTTAAGATAGCAATTAGTAATATAAAAAAAAAATTTCTAACACAAGCTTACGTCAAAGTATAGGTTTATATGCTCAGAATTTGTTCAAATTTCATAAAGTAAAAGCTTTAAAGACAACAAGAACAGGCAGATAACGAGACATCATTTGGATACAGAGAGACAAAATGACAGATACTATGCGATACAGTGTTAATGAAAAACAAAGTAAAAAATAAAAAAAGAAATGAAGGCACAAAAGAGACAAGTAAAAGCAATCAAGAGAAAGCTCATAAATAATAAAGGAAAGCTTGTTTAAAGTTGTGATACATAATGTACAGACTACGTTTAAAAATGCAATATGTGGATTCAAAGGTAAAAAAAAAAAAAAAGTTTAATAAAAGTCCTAAATTGAGCATTAATAAATATCTAGAATTAAAGAGATATAAGCACAAAAAATTTGCAGGAGCAAAATGTAAGATTATATATAACTTAGATCAGAAGGATGAGTACGTCATGCTAATCAACATATAAAATAAAAAGAGTGATTTTGAGAAATTTTCCTACTCCAGTTATTACTAGGTATTTTCACTTATTCCCCTTCTTCAGGATAAATTGTAAACTATATTAATAAGTTTGCACCATAGCTATGTTGATTTCAAATTTTTTGGAACACATGGTACTTCAAATGTCTCTATCGAAGTCATGAAACACTTGAGGTTTAACACTGGTCTAATAAAGCAAAGGGAAGGCGAGGGAAGAACCTAAACAGGGAAATGTCCTTCCAGGTGAGTTTATTTCATACTGACTTTAAAGAAATAAGTAATCATTATTATTTTGTTTAATTTAGGAAAAAATGCAAACTATTTGTAAGGAAAAAGAACATCCTGGAAAGTAAGGAAATATAGCAGACAATATATATATAATCTTGAAAATTTCAAAGCATTCAAATCTATGGTGGATAATCTACATTGAAGCATGTGCAGTTGTATTCACAAAGAGAATATGCATGAATCCTATCAATTTCAATGAAACACTGAAAAACCTCATGAAGACATGAAAGTGTTGAAAAAAAATCATAGTAGAAGTAAAAAATACTATATTTCAAATTTTTATTTATAACTTTATTTCAATTTAATCAAAAGAAAGCTGTATTTAAAATTCTCATTTCTAAATTCCCTGAAGGAAAATTAGAACAAAGTAATTTAGCTAAATGAATAACCAATCACAAGAAAACAGATTATTTTTTTTTTTACTCCATTCTCCTGAGATCACAATCTTTAGCTTAATTGGAATCTACATTCAAAACATAAGAAGACCTGACATTCAAAAGAAGGAGATCAATAATATGAAATCAGATATTCAGTGTGCTTCTTGTATTAAAATTCTCGGCAACTAAAATAATGTTTTCAGTATTTACGCTTGAACTAAAATAATGTTTTAGCAGGAAAATAAACTTTTATTTGCATAGGTAAAAATTATGTTTGTTTGGTTTTTTATCATAATGTTCTAACAACAATAAAGAAATCGTTTATTGCTGAGCCTTGTTGAAGGTTTTCAGCTAAATGGAAGGGAAAAAAATTGTATCCAGTAATGCATCAAAAAAAAATTATAGAAAATTACCCTATCACTTCTAGACTTTTTTTTATAATTAAGTATACATTTTATAAAACTAATTTTCTACGTTAACCATATGATAGAGCTATTCTGCATTACAACGTTTGCACAGAAAGAATTTTTTCTACACTCTTTTCTAAACTGCATTTCTAAGCTTTTGGGTAGAAATGGGAAAAATAAACATTGTTGTTAAATTAATTTATTCTAAAAATAATGATAATAACTGTATGGGTCATGTTTAAAAGGGAAAAATATGAAAATCGAATGGTGTTTATGCAATATTTTTGGCTAAGAATGTATGATTTTGACCAGAACATGGGAGTGGGTCCATTACTGTATTTGATACTTTGGCCCTGAATTTTATGTGGGGAGCCTGACCAGAACTACATACTTAGTTCAATTACAATTTCAGAGGATATTTCTTAGGATGTCTCAAGAAAATTTTAGCTGTGCTTCCTTTGTTTCATGCTTATTCTCTATGTAAAGAAATATTGCATCTAATATTGAAATGGTGAATAAAAAACTAAAAAAAAAGTGAACAAAATGCAGCAATTGCATTTTATTGATCAAATTTACATACAGGACTCCCAGATTGCTATAAGTAGGCATGAAAATAAAAATAAAACTACATTTTATTTACAGATATGGGTCACAAACATAAATAAAAAATATAGTAATGTTTATCTAAAACAATTTTTTTTTTTGTAAGTTTTTAAAAATGCTTAAATCGTTTTCTCCAATGTTTAAAAATTAATACTGCTAAAATCAATGAGCATGTTTTCCAGTAAGTTGAAAAAAGAAATCATTATAAGTATTAAGAAAATGCCCTCCCCCACACTAAATTTAAATAATATTATATTTAATTTCAATAAAAGATATTGAAGATGATTGAAAGTGAGTATCATAAGCAAAAATTTAAAAGTAAAAAATGGTTTTTTGTTTATATTGGTGCATGATGTAAGATTTTCGTTATTCTAAAAAATGATTAGTATTAAAAATTCCCCTAGTGGCAAGTAAACTAAAACAAATTCCACAAATTTTAAGAAAAAAAAAAATTTGTAAGTAATTTCTTACATTTTTTACTTAGAAAATAAAAAATGCCATTGGATATGGAATGGCATAGAAACTGGCATGTCGGTTCTAGCACAAAAAAACTTTCTCCTTGTTACAGTTATCTTAAAGCTGATCTTTCTATTATATATAATAAACAAGATTAACTCATTTCATATTTCAACTTCCTCCACTTCTGGAGAAAAGGAAAAGTGCTATTAATGAAAAAAATGGAATGTATTTTCTATGTAAGAAATGACTTTACAATTTAAAAAAAAATGGCATTTTTGTATTGTCACAAAAGCAATTCACATTTCCATACAGCCAAAAATAATTCTTCAGGGAGGAAAAAAAAAGTAATAAAAGAAGTTAAATGAGATATTTCTTAATGGAAAAGGACAGAGAGCCAACAAAATAAAAGTTTTCAAAAGAAATTACAATGCAGAGACAGAAAGAAGTTTTTGAAGGAAGATTAAATGTATTGGAGGAGAACATTTTGGAGATAGGAAATATCAAAAGTAGAGCAGCAAAATGCCTAAAATTTTCTTTACGAAGTGAATACAGGAATGATGCTTGAATTAAAACAAAACAAGTTATGTACATCAACATGAAGATTTTCTTTATGCTAAATGCAAAATACTATCTGCTCTTTCACTGCAGATTGAAGATAATAAAATCTTATTACAGATAAGGTTGTTATAGATTTTGCAGTTCATTTCATAATAGTATTAATAATATCAGCAACAAAATTAGCTATCCTTAAAGTAACAAAGCTAATTGAGGATTTACACTGCAACAATGATTCAGATTAGACTTCACTGAAGATGTATTTTGTTTGCTATGCACGTTTCCTCAAGAATATAACTGATGATAGCAAATTTTGGATGTGTAAGTGTTTGTTGTGTTTTTTTCAGAGGATCGTATATTTATAGTAGATTGATGAAAGCATCTTCAGTTTAAATTGCTTAATAAAAGAAAAGTGGCTGCTGATAGCTCCAATGCAAAATAATTGTTGATACTCCCATTTCAAAGTTTTGTTTCTAGGTACTGACTTGGGAAACTTGAAAAAACAGTTTCAATCTGAATAATCCTGTGTAGAAAAAGAACAGAATTAAACATATTTGAATTTGCAACAGCAAGAAAATTTATCAGCCATTTGTACTAAGGGTGAGTAAACACCACTCAATAACATTAGACCTAATGACTATTCATTTAGACTGTTTGAAAGTATTATGTGATAAAAGTGAGAGTAATGAATTCTCAGAATATTATGAAGAACCAGACTGTATCTCAAACCATTAAAGAAGCAACTGAAGTTGTGTAAACTAATCTGACCAGATAACAGATGAAAAGACTGAGAGGTGCAACAAATTGAATTTGTCCATTTCTGAGATGCCAATCACAAAAATGCTTGAAATGTTTTAATGAAATTGTACAAGATTTTATAGTAATAAAAAATGATACTGATAACATTATAAAACAATAAAAATTGCAATTACCTGTCCTATAAACTCTTAAAGAAAAGGCAAAGCATTGAAAAAAAAGGTACTTCAGTTCTAACAATATAACAAAAATAATGGATAATTTTTAATACTTCAATTGCTGAACATCAAATATATATATACAAAAAAAAATATCTTTTATTTAAAAGAAAACACTTTCCACATTAATTTACCTCTAGACTGAAATATCATCTATTAAGCTGATTACCTACCTGACATTTTTATAATTTACTTCTGTTGTAAATAAATCAATTTATTTAAATACCATGTGAACAGTATTTCTTAATTTAGCAAATGAATCCAAAATCTATCTTTCAATGGATGTCTTTCCTGCAGAAAGCAGCTTTTGGTTTAATACTAGATAATAAAATAATTTTGGATTTATCTGGTCCTAATTTCTGCAAAATTCAACAGGTCATTGTAGTAAAGGTTTTCTTGTATCTCTCAAACAGGCAGATGTTGGTCAAGTCAATGTTTTTGTCTCATAACGAATGCAATCACAGTAAGATTGCATTCCGATTAAAATGCATTTTACTTAAGTAAATAATTCAGTCATTCAGTTTATGATCTAATATGCTGTAACAGCAAAGTCACTTTATAAGACTGCCCTTATGAAGAACTGGAATTATAATCATGGAAAAAACATGAACATTTTGTTTTTATCAATGAATGAAGAGGTAAACAATGAATTGTGGTTTATCCTCTTCACTGATTTGTTGGCAGCTGTAAGTAATCTCATCATTTATTTTAAGAATTATAATCTAGACTTATCAATTCTTATTGAAATGAAAATTCTAAAAAGAATTTTCATTTCAATACCTAGGTCACACAATTAATGAAACTACCATCTCATTTTGTAATCATATTAGTTCTGCACTGTTTATACTGAAATACACAGCCCTTTACAAGCTCCTTCAGTGGTGTATATTACATGAATATAGTTTACGTTTAGGATCTATTTAATCTTAAATCTAACTTAACAGTTCGCAATAATGCTGTAAATATCTAAACAACTAAAAATAGAAATATATTGTTCTTAGTTGACAATATTGTATTTTCTTTTGTGGGTTTCATCTACTTCTACGATATAATGTGAACTGCCTCCTATTAGTGTACTTGGCACAACAATTCTTCAGCTAAATAGTTTACATTTTCTGTATCTTGTTGATGCCAAAATGAGTAAGTAACAAAAGCCTGAACATTGTAAAAAAAAAAGATGATGATAATATAAAAACTGCATTTAAAATTTTTACTTTGTATGTGTGTGTTTTTTTTTTTGTTTTTTGTGGATTCTTTCTGAAATGATATTTAACTAAATTTAATACTATAGTTGAAAGAATACTGCAAGAGTATTTTTAAAATATTATTTTTGGATTTGTACCAATCAATACCTTAAATCTACCACTAATTCATGAAAAACTGTTATACAATGTTCTAATGTTGTTTATTTAATAATATTTTTTTTTAATAATATATTAATAAATGCTTACCACAATTGGAGAGCAGGCAACTGATGCAGTACATATTGTTTTGCAGTGGGTTGTTAGAAAAGCTTGCTTGGCTGCCTATGATAAAATGATTTCAATTCACAAAATTAAAAAAAAAAAGCAGACATTTTAATTTACTAAACCATACAAACTGTGCTAAAAAAGTGATAATATATATAAACTAATGGAGTTTCAACCATTAACTCAGTAACTAATATTACTATAAGTAAATGCTTATAAAAATATAAATTGAAATTATTCAATTGTATTGATGAAATACAATTAAATAATTCATAAATAATAATCTTTAGTTTTCACCCTCTAATATTTGAAATGCTATAATCAAAGGCCAAAAACATCAATTTGTTTTTCAGTCCCAAACTGATCCTATGGAAGAAGGAACTTCAAATTATTTTCATTTAAGATAGGGTGGCCAAACCACGACTTGTGAACCACTTGCAGCTCCTTGACTTATTGAAATAAAAGACTGCAAACTGAAGAAAACAAAGATAAATTTCAAGTACTACTTGAAAATTCCCTTTGCTCTGCTTTGTCTTTCTTGTAAATCCATTCATGGTTGATTACTGAACTAATACAAATAAGCAGGTTAAAACCTACATACATGAATAAATGTTATTTATACATATTCTTCATTTATATAAATTTTTTATAACACAATGTGCATGTAACAATAAAAAAAACATGTAGGTAATATTTCTTCATGTCTTGTGGTTTTCAAACATCTGAAGTTATCTTTTGTGGCTCTTAGGTTAAGCAAGACTGGCCACCCCCCAATTTAAAAAAAATTAATTAAAGTATGGAATAATGTTTTATAAGCAAATAAAAAATAAACATAAGGGTAATGATACTTATTAAATTCAACTGAGCACAAATTGTTGTATATTTCTTCTTTAAGATTCATATAAAGATTACTAAACTTTAAATCAAATGCTTGAAAATCTTGTACCGACCTTAATAAAAATACCTACAAAACTTATCTATCTACACAGACAACTCAGAATACTTTTCTAGCTTCCACATTATTATTATCTTGAATTTACAATATACTGATATTCTATTGTGGGATCATAGAAATATTTGGCGTTTATAAAGATAAACCTAAGCACTTAAATATACTGAATATTCATTACTAAAAAGTATGGACAAGGAATGATGTGAATTAGTAACTGCAAACAAGTAAAGCTTTTGCAAAATGATGATGATCTTTTACTGTTATTTTCTGCAACTGGAAAGAATAAATACTTGAATCCATTAGATTTAAACAACTTTTGCAAATTAGACTAGATTTCTTTCTTTAATTTTTTTAGCTCAAATCAATTTTAGCATAATTAAGTAAAATGTAAGAACCTTCAAAAAGATTAAATATTTGTCGATAAAAATAAAACATGGATTATTAAACAATGGATTTTGCAAAATTCATCTAATCTATGTTATGGCTGCATTGAGAGAATTTTTGTAGGTGCATAAAGAGAATGGTTGAAGCCAGAAAACTCTTTGATGCTTACGATTCCAGATCTGCAAAAATGCACCACCAATAATAGAAGTTTATGAGTGTGATAACATCACCAATGCAGACATAACCCCATTATGTTATTAATGCCAAATGCACAGTCATTTAAGCTGAGCTTTGTATGGAAGACAAAGCAAATCAATACTGCTCGAATACTGATACATTCATTTGAAAACTTGCCAAACAGACAAGAACTTCGACTTACGTAAGATACAGAGTTACATATGACAAGATATTCCTTACAGCTGTTCTTGATGTGCATCCCAAAAGTGAATAAAATGGATAAAAATACTGGATGCTTTTCAAAAATATGTTTTGTGAATTACATTATTAGTTAAGTAAAGGCAATAGAATATTCTAGTTAAATGAATTTACAACTTAAAATGAAGGGTTTTTCATTAAACTTAATTCAAAGATTCTTAATGTTCATTATCTTTTCTGTATTATTTTATGAAAAACGTTATAATGTTGAAGTTATCAGAAAAAATGTACAACGTAATAAATAAATTATTATACAATTTGGTATTTCTTTTTAATTTATTAACCCATTTAAATTGTCTAACAATATATTTAAAGAAGAATTTTTGTAAACTCAGTTTATAAGAATTTTTAAGAATATTTTTCATGAGGTTCACCTGTGGAGAACTCTAAATTTACAATATCCTTATAAAAGTATCCTTAATGTTTCCTAAAATAAAAAGCCCGTCCTGTAACTCTCTTTCCATTTGTAGTAGTATCAGAGCTATACCAATACCTCTTCTATTCCGTTGTAAAAATATTTTAAATCGAAATAATAACAACAAAATATTAGCAACTCGATATATTTAAGAAGCAGAAATGATTCTGTATATTTGCGATCTGAACCGGTGTAAAAAATGTTTAAAATGCAGTTAATAAATTTTAAACATTTAGGTACATAAAAATTAGAATTAAATAAAAAATTAAAAAAAAAAAACCGACGAATTACTTATGAATACTGTAGAATCTTATTATTATTATTTATTTTTTTCACTGTCTGAATTCTGTAATTTTGATTAAAAATGTTTAAAATGATAAATCACCGTATTTGCAAAGGAAAATTGATTCTTGGTTTTTCTAATAGCCGAGATTTTATCATTATCATTATTATTTTTTTAGAAACTTGAAAAAGAAATTATAATTCTTAGACAAGTTATATTTAGCTCTTCTGGATTTACGGAACCGGCGATTAAAAATGAAAAACCTAAGACCGACTGAATTATATCGAGTACAACGGCATTTTCTATTGAATACATTTCACAAACATTTGTCAATTTAATATTAATAAAAAATAAATATTGGTTGCATTACCTTGAACTGAGGTCATTTCGTATTAGCACAGACGAATTTTTGCAAAAAGTACCCTCTACTGTATCAACCACAGTAAAAGAAAAATACTGTGTTGAAACAGTATTTTAACAAACTTTGTTTTTGAATTTTCCATCTGTTTCCTAAAGATGTTAATTTCCTTCCTTAAAAATATCAGATTCAATGTACAAACAGAAATAAGGCAAAGGGCAACTTACGTTCTGTCCTATGCTAAAAATTCCTCTCACGAAGGAAGCCATGTTGATGGTGGCGATCTGTTCTGACGTCACTTCCGCTTTTAAAGGAGAAAGGATTCTCGCACAATTTTGTTTGGAAACTCATTTTTCTTGCATTACATTTGCTTTAAAATTCGTTGGCATTCATGGAAGAAGGTTTCTCTGCAATTTCTGTACAGTTCTGGCTATTTTTTAATAGCAGCAGCATTAAACGTTTAGTTTTATGGACAGCAATAAAACAATGCCTAAAAAGAATATACTAGTGGAAAAAATCATGACTTTTAAAATACAATTTTCCAAATTAAGTGGAGTTTTTTTTTTACTGAAAAGAAGATGAAAAACTGGCCATCAAAGAGGCCTCTTTCGATGAACTAAATAATCTGCTGAATGACGAGAGCTCGCTAAATGAATAATGACATTTAAAAAAGCGCATGGCATCGTTTGACACAGGACCTATTTAATTATTGAAAATTCTAAGCTAAATAATGTAATGAATTATACAATTGTAACGAGGCCGTGTCATGTTAAGTTAACGTGCTTCACATTCGATTCACAGCATTTAATAATTTTCAATCCATGATATTTGGCAAAGATTACATCGAATTCCATGGTTAAAAAAAAAAATCTGAAAATATATACGAAATAGCCAGATGTATTTTAAAAAAATAATTTAATCCTTATTTTATAACTAACATCTTTATTGCGTAGGCACCATCTTGTAAATTACGGATATGGGTGTCTTCTTCGTTATATTTTTTTATTATTATTATTATTATTAATACTTTTATTGCTAGTTTTTTTTTATTACACAAGACCAGTCCTACATAAAAGCACCTGTGTTGTAGGTGCTGGTAATGATTCTATAAATTTTATAAACATTTATATTTTATAACATCTACAACAGTTTTCACAACAAATTAAAATTAAATTGCAAGAAATACAGAAAGAATTACTACAAATTTTACAAATATGACTAAGAATTAATAAATTATATAACATAAGTCATCAAGAGAAAATTAAGCATTGTTTTTTTTGTTTTTTTTTTCATAAACATAGGCTCATATTTGTATTCAAATAAGGTATTTATGAAAATGGTTTTATTTCTTTTTTTTTTTCATTAATTTTTTAATTAATCCATTTAATTTTACCAGTTATAATTTTTTTTATTATAATATTTTTTAATTCAGAAATTTTATCTATATTTGTCATATCAAAAGAGAATTGTTCAAAGATATTATTAATGATTCTATTTTTAATCCTTAATCCAAAATTATTTTTGGGGGCATCATACTGCATTTTTTCATATAAGCTTGTTGATCTCGTTTTATTGATAGTATTTATATCATTTTTAAAACAAATCTTATAATAATATTTTATTATTAGATTTAAATTATTTTTTGTTGAGGTAATAGTATTTTGTTTTTTATAAGGATTTGATGTTTATGGTTTTCAGATTGGTTTTTAAAATTTATAAAGATTATATTTAGAATTTTATACAATTAAAATTCTGTTAATATTTTTTACCTCTGATTTATTTAGATGAAACCAGCTAAACAAACCATAATCAATAAGTGAGTCAACATAAGATTTATATAATATAATTTTGGTTTTTGTAGGGAAAATATCTTTAATATGATAAAACATAAACAAAGTGCTGTTTAATCTTTTTAATATATAAATATAGTGGTTGTGCCAGGAGAACTTGTTATTGATATACAGTAAAATCTCGTTAATTCGTCACCCGGATAAGTCGTAACTCCATTTAAGTCGTCGTTTTCCTTTGGTCCCGACAAGGTCTCATACACAATAATGTAAAATAACCCTCCTTTATCCGTCACCAAATTTAATTCTACTCCGGATAACTCGTCACCCTCAAAACTTACCTCGTTATGTTTTAAAGAAAAAAAAAGACCTAATTGCACTTTTTGAAAAATCAAATGTTTCCGAAACAGCTTTTGCCAAAGAACACCATATTCCCAGGACTACATTAAACGATATTCTTTCATCGAAACAAGTAATTGAAGAAGCTGACTGCAAAGACAAAAGAAAGAGAAGGAGGAAATCGAAGTTTGACGAGATCGAAGAGGTTTTAGTTCGATGGCTAAAACATGCCAGATCGCAAAATGTGCCGATTTCTGCCGTGATTCTCAAAGAAAAAGGCATAGAAATTGCTAAGGAGTTGAGCATTGAAGATTTCTGCGACAGCAATGGTTGGCTGAAACGTTTCAAAGACCGACATTGCCTTTCTTTTAAAACGATTAAAATGTGGTAACTATAAAAAGTGTTTTTTTTTTTTTATTTTCCACTCATTTGCGTGTATTGATTTCTGAAAATCTTGTTTTTCTCACCGAATCCTACAGCAATTCATGAAAATACTGTATTTCAGTGTTGTTTTGTTTTTGTTTTTGAAAAATGCCCACTCCGCCTAAGTCGTCACTCCGCTTAAGTCGTCAAAAATAATTGGTCCCTTAAGTGACGACTTAACGAGGTTTTACTGTATAAGCCCAGATATTTGTGATTACTAATTAAGTTTAAGCTTTGACAATTAAAGTGGTTAGTGTTTTTATGGTTCATGTGCAAACATTGGAAATTATGGATTTTTATTTGCGGTATTAAATCTATTTTTTTATTTTTCGTGTGAATTACCATAAGTTTTGTTTTGTCCTTATTAATGTTCATTTTATAATCATGTGTCCATTTTATCAGATTTGTGAAGTCTGCTTGTATTTCTTTTATAGCTATGTCTAGATTAGAATTCATGTTAATTAAGATAAGGTCGTCAGCATAAGCATAGATATTCGAAGTTGTTTGACAGTTGAAAAGAGTATTTAGACAAATTGTAAATAATACTGGTCCTAAATTAGAACCCTGAGGTATTCCTTTCTTCAAATTATAAGGTTTGCTGAGTTTATTTTCTATTTTTATTTTACATTTTCTATTGCTAAGATACTTTTTTAGTATAGAATATATATTTGCTCTTATTCCAATATCATGTATTTCTTGAAGTAGTATTTTATGGTCTAGACTATCAAATGCTTTTTCTAAATCAACAAATATTATAAGTACATATTTACTTTTATTTAAATTTTTGTTTATTATCTCACTTAAGTTATTCAGTAAAATAGTTGCACTTTTATTTTTCTGATAAGCATACTGGTTGTGATGTATAATGTTATTTTTCAATATAATTATTAATTGAGTTTGTTAGATATGTTTCAACTATTTTAGAAAGATTCGATAGTATTGATATCGGTCTATAATTTACACTTAATAAATGATTTCCATTTTTATATATTGGTATAAGTTTTGCTATTTTCCATTTTTCTGGATAGATTCCATTATTTAATATTCTGTCAATTAATATTTTTAGTATTTGTGCAAAATAAGAATTAAATTTTTTATGTCGGATACAGTTAAATTATCTATTCCTACAGAATTTTTATTTTTCATATTATTATTATGTGAGGGAAATCTAAGTTACATGGAGAATAATTATCACAGTTAAGATCTTTACTATAAATGCTGGATATTTAAGGAGAGTGGCGTCTTTATCGACGAGGAAAGATAAATCTTACAAATATTTTAACTTTTTATAAACTAGAATTTTATCTTACCATTTTGTGTTGGCATTTTATTCATTTTAAAAGAAATAAATCTTACATCCATCACACTGATTCTTAAAATGAGACGGAGTGAGAGATTTTTTTCATGGAGAAATGAAGATGATATTTTATTACCAGAAAACTGGATTTAAGTGTTCATATCTTGTTTTCCTTTATTAATTTCACTTTTAAAGTGTAACATTAAGAAGTTATTTTTATGAATACTAAAAAGAATTTCAAGACATACATTTTTACATTTAAATTATTTTTTTAATTAAAAAGAGTAAAAATTTCATTTATAAATAAAAATTGCCGTTGCAGCTTGATTGCTGTAATTCTTCCTTTTCTGAGTTTTTAGGATAAGAGAAAAACAAATAAACTTTCAAATATATTTTCCATGACTCCTCCATTCTGAAGAACGTTGCAATTTTTGTGGAAAACTTCTGGGATATTGAGTAATGCTTTCGTGTTGCTGCGTGGTATCGACATTATCATAAAAGACCAAAGCCCGTGACGCGTCAAATAAAATGAGCAGCATCAGCGAAATAAGAGTAATCCCAGGGAATGACGGTATTTCTACTAGTTCTTGAGCAAAATAAGTGCCAGACACCAAAGCATTCGGTTTCTGGATTATTTATTCCAATGAATTTCGTTTAAAAACATCCTCCAGATGAAATTTTATCGAAAATGTATTTTTAATGCAATACCTTTTTCCCGCCGAAAACATACAATCAGGAAACAACTTCGGGAAGTATTCATTAGGTTTACGATAACATCTACTCAGGAAAAATAAAGCAAAATTTAACGTTTCTCCAAAATTTCTTGAATATTTTTCTGAAGATATTAATTTGATTTAAAATGTAAAGGTACAACTTTATTTATTTATTTGGAAATATAATCCAGAGTTGCCCAGACAAAGTAAATAAATAAATAAATAAATAAAATTGCTCAAATTATCTCACAAGTCAGTTTGATTTGGTTGTTTCTATTGATCTTCATTTCACCGAGTGCTAGTACAAACAATTCGCCAAAAATCTGTAAAGAAAAAAAAAAAAAATCTTTTTTTTTTTTTTTTTTTAATATTTTTAAATTTTTTTTTAATTTACCCAGGGGAAAAAAAAAAAAATAAAAAAAAAATTTTAAAAAAAAAAAAAAAAAAATCTTTTTTTTTTTTTTTTTTTAATAATAATAATTTCAGGCTTAATTGAGCTCTAATGTAACGGATCCAGCAGAAATTTGCGTTGTTATCAAGCAACTAATCACCCATAACGCTGTGTAAAAGTTTCGTGGTCGGCGTTTTCGTAGTTGTCAAACAAGTGAATATAATTTTGTGTTAAAGCATAAATTTAAAGGCGACCCTTAATAATAAAAAAAGAAAGTACATTAATGTAAGGAAAAATAAAAAAAAAAAAAAATTAGGAAAAAAAAAAATAAAAAGAACGTTAGGAAATTAAGAAGAAAAAAAAACACGCGGACATTGAGGAAAAAACAAAACACCGAGACGTTAAACATGAAGCTATAGCTGACAACCTAAATGAGATGGTTGCATTTCTAACATTTAAGCTAATAGCGGAAATCCAATGAAAACAATATTCAATATCTCGAACATTGGGGGGGGGGGGGTGAAAATACGCTATTCCTTCGGGGTTGAACACGATGGTGAAATCCTTTTGTCGATCCGATCTTCCGTTCGGAAGTTGTTAGGGGTGGACAGACACTGACGGACGGACAGGACAAATGCAGTAGCTACCGATTTTGGTCGCTATCACATTAGCTCCCAATTGGATCGCTAATGAATCCTTCCACGATGAACAAAGATATTTATTCTCTAAAATATTTATTCTCTAAAATATTTATTTATTTACTGCTTTAATGAGGATAATATTTAACTTTTCAGTTGTTGTTCAATGGAGCATTCAATAATTACCTGTTAGTTGAGCTCCTATTGTTATTTTATTTTTCTATTTATTTTTTCCTGTTCAAAATGAAGCATCTTTATATTTTTTTTTTATTTTTAATTTTTTTTTTTCCAAATAAAAGTATTTGTAAAGTTATTTAATTATGGGAACAAAACTACCGACCTCAATATTTATCAGGCTGTAATAATAATTCCTTTGCAATTAGAAAACAAATGACGAAAAGTGGAATCTGTACTTGAGGCTGTTTCAAAAACAATAACGATTTTTTTTTTCCAGTTCTATTGTTTTGTTTTCTTTTTCATAAAGCAGATCAGGTAAATATGAGTCTGCAAGTTTTTAATCAATTATACTCCGATCTTAGCTTAATAGATTAAAATACATCAATGTAAGACGGCATATTGTCTGTAGCTTCATACTTTTACGATTAACTACAGATTTCCTTCTTTTAGATTAACATTCAGAGAGGAAAAGAAAGTCAACAACAATACAAATAATAATAAGAAGAAGAATACGAACTGTGCTCAAATGCTTACTAAATGGCAACCTAGGAACAATGTTTCGCGCTCTTCGACGATCATTGGCTAATAGTAAATAGCGAAGTGTAAATAAAACAGCTGAGATAGCTTATTTATTACAGCATATTATTTATGTTGTTTAAAGTGGAATAAATAAGTAAACTGCTTAATATTGTAAAAAATATCAGTAAGAAAACTGTTAAATGTCGAATTAAACTAAACAGACAGCAAAACCTCTATAAGCATTCCAAAGTAAAAGCAATATTAATACTATATTAATACTATTTACATTCAATAAAAACCCTCATAAAAAGAAATCAAAGAACTATTTCGCCTCAACAATAGAAGATAAAAGTAATTTAGCTGATACTCATCGTAGTCATAATAAAAAAAAAAAAAATTAAAGAAAGCCAATAGCTACAATTAATTCAGTTATAAGAAGATAATGTAATACTTAAGATAGGAGAATTAAAGAGAAGTTATAAGCAATTAATGTTTTGCTGGTGTTGGTGTTGCTGATTATAATAAAACAAAACCAACTTTTTCAATATTGTACAATCCTTCAATTCCAAATCTTCTCTCACTTGCTCCCTTCTTCTGTAGTCATCCATTTGGTCTTTTTCCTGTTATCATATCGTAAACTGTCTTTTTCTTTCTCTTTAAATGTAAGACCTGTTTTAACTTGCTAAATTTTCTTTATTACTTTTCATTCCTATTTGATATCAAAATTTTTAATTCTATCTCTTCTAGTTTTAAATGGGTCTGATAGTCCATTGCAAGGCGCTGGACCGAGGTCTGGTGGAGTCGGGTACACTTCCCACCGGCAGTGGTAGGAATTTTTTTCCACAATTCTTATTCCTTCATTATTCAACCGATGCTCCTTCTGCAACTTCTTGTATACTCCAAATCTGAGCAGTAGAAAAGACCGTTTTTAAAGAAAGATGCAGTGGAAACACTGTGGTCCTTCAGCAAAAAAAGGACTTTATATGATTTTCCTTTAGAAAAGAAAGTAAACGTTGGTAAATGTTACTTTTGGATATAGTTCCATTTCCAAAAGCTGTGTTGATTTGTTTCAACATCATTCGAGTGCTTCCTAGTTTCCACTCAAGGACAAATGATGCAGATATTACGACTCTTTCATCTGATCACATCAATAGATTTAGTAGTAACTGAAATGCTTAGATACGTCGCAAGCTTATATACAGCAAGTTGCTGCTCCGTGACGGTTCTAGAATGTTCTAGAATGGTGTTTGAATGTTTCAGATGCGGAGAGGAAAGCTTCTATTTTCCCTTTTTTTTTATTTAACCAAATTAAACTATATTTGCCTCCTGATATAGCATCTACCAACACCAAAAATAGTCTACGGTCTCAAAAATTACAAATAAGCTCTTGCTTCAATATGTTTAAACTTGAAAGAAATTTTCACTTATCAAACAAACAAACAAAATCACGTTCCTCTTACTTAATCTTCAGGTAGATCGCTTACTATTTGATTCATTCTGAATGGTTAATAAGTAAATAAATAAATAAAAACATACTCTCTTAAAATTAAGCCTCCATTCAACAAATACCTGTACTATCATCCAACAGTAAAAACCTCGAATAGCAGGAGATTTCTGAATTTTCGAAATAAAAGTTTTGAAACAATATCGATTTTATGTACTTTTTTTAAAAATAAAACAAACAATTGTTATTAAAAAAATAATAATTTTATTTAATCCTCTGAAATACCCGTGCAACCGTTTTGATCCTAAAAGTTTTCTAAAGACTTTATCTTTAGAGAAACATAGTAATCATATTTGCCACATTTTATATTTTTAATACAAAAAATACAAACAATAACGTTTATAAAATGATGGTATGATTACACAAACTACTGACCATTATACATAAACTGACTTTCGAATTACCTAAAACTGTGTTAAGTTGAAGAGTGAAGTATAACCTACATTTTTTTTTTTTTTTTCAATTCAAAATTTTGAAACTGCATTTGCAAACCATCTACTGCCGATGTCTTATTTAGCAGTTGCATTCAGTTTGCGGGAGTGGGATAGCCATGCAGTGTTTCCAATATCCTTAAGTTCGTATCTCCTTTCGACTTGCGGCTCGAGAATGGCTCGGATGCACTGCTTCACTTCATAGTTCCATCTGCCTTTCGGATGGAACTTCCACGTCTTCTTCTGCTGCTGTTGCAGCATTTTAGAGAGACTGCTCGTATCGAAAGGCATTTCAAGGCTCAACATGAAGTACAGGATCACGCCTAGGCTCCAGACGTCCGCCATCATCGGGTCATAAGGCTTGCAGGCGATGATCTCGGGGGCGGCGTATGCTGGGCTACCGCAGAACGTCCGGCTGAGCTGGTGGCCGTTGACTTCATGCTTCTTCCAGAACCGCGCCAGTCCGAAATCACTGAGGAGCACGCGGTTATCGCGAGTAATAAGCACGTTGTCGCACTTGAGATCCCTATGAGCGATGCTCTTGCTGTGGCAGTACGATAGGCCGGCGATGATCTGTCGAAACCAGTCGCGTGCCTGTGGCTCGAACAGAGAACCGTTGTGAAGCAAGTGTTCGCACAGATCGCCCTTTTCGGCGTACCGCATGAAAATATAAACGTGCTCTTTAAGATCGAAGATGCTGAAGACACGGATCACGTTCTCATGTTTCAACTTCCGCAGTATTTCAAGTTCTCGGTGAAAGAAGTTTTCTCTGAAGTCGGGTGATACCTAAAAATAAAATAAATAAATAACTAAATAAATGTCATTTGACTTATTTAAGTAAAATCAAAGATAACAACTAAAGATCTTAAAACTCATAAGGCATATTATTTAAATTGTAAACAGATTTTTGTCCCTAATCGTAAACAGCAACTGACCAAACACTTGTGCATCACAAGCAAAGCCTAAAACATGTGTAGAGAACCTCTTGTCATTGGAAGGGCACACATTACACAGCGGAGACTTCTTTAGGCCGCAATCATTACAGCGTTGCATTTATGTCTGCTATTAAAATATTTCCTATAGATCAGGAAAGACATGTATTTAATTATAAAGTAGTAATCAATTTCTAAGAACGTATCTAGAATGATAATGTTGGGGTTTATGAAAAATAAGTTTCAAGACATGTTTCGACAGACCTATCGTTAAGGGAGGTGTGACTGCGTGGAATAGAAATATTAGGGCGACTTTATTTCAATCAATTTTGTAAATATTCACCTCAAAAAGCTTTTCAATTTTCAGCTCTGACTATTACCGCATTCAATTTATTTGTAATATACTCATTTACTGTTCTTTTCCTACTAAAACTACATACGAATTTGAAATTGCATGCGAAAGCCGACTATCACAAAAGGCCGCAGGTTCCCCACAACTACTCTAAAACCTCTCCCTTTAGAAATACTGAGGCATTCATTTTAGAATTGATTTGAAGATTTACAAATAAAGTCTTAAAGCCTGAAGACTAAGACCTGAAAATAATAAAGATATGGTTGCGAATACAAATTGATCTGACAAGTCATAATCATTGGGATTCTGAAAAATTGGCCCCACGCCGTTCTCTATAACTGACTCTTCTCTTATCATATTTTTTCTATAGGAAGGAGATGTTTGAAACTGGTATCGTATTTGATTTAAAAGTATTCCCCTTGGTTGAAACAGGAAAATGTTGATAAACGTTACTTAAGTTACTGAATCTACTGATTATTTCAGCGCGAAACCTACGCTACCTAGTGATCATTGTACAAACTATAAGTCAATCATTCAAATGTTGTGATTTCATTTTGAAATCTAATGATCTTTACATTGAGAAACAAAAATAGGCATCAGGAAATAAATTTGGATGTGGAATGCACGAAATTATCCTATCGCTGAAAACTGTTGTCGTTGATTTAAGCAAACTACTTTTCAATGAATTTTTCTTAAGATTTTTGATATAGTATCCTAAGAAATATTGTTCCTATTTAGGAAAATATAAATATGATGAAAGGAAGATTATTATTACACTATATCCTTGCTTCCAAATTCTCTTAAGGTAGACTAGCCTAAGCTATGATGTTAGTTTAGGTATATTAAATGCATCCTCGACTTACGATAGGTTTATCAGGACGTAATCCCATCGTAAATCGAGGAGCATCTGTATATCCTTTCATTTTGTAACATTGCTTCGTCTTGCTCATTCACTTTACGATTCTTAAACCGATTCTTTAAATTAAAAGAATCATTGGTGAAAGTGCAGATTACGGTGCCAAGGGATGTTGTCCTATTTTTCCGAGTTTTGGCAAGATGGCTGCCTTGGCACTACTTTTTAAGATATGAATTTTAATGTTTTTCAATTAACTAGCAAAAAGTAGAATGAGATTTGCAGGTAAGCTTATTTGAAAATGGTTTTTCACGAGTTTTGATTCACTAGAAAAGCTAACCCTCATCTGGCTAACTGCGATCTTGAGATAACAGTATGCACCATCTTGCATCCTTACGAAAACATGTACAGTAGAGCCCCGATTATCCGCGAGTGCCGCGAAAAATTTTTTTAATTACAAACCTCAAAACAAACCAATTTTAATCCAAGCCAACCACAAGGAAAATACAATAGGTCCTACAGTGCGAAGTTCGAAAATTACTGACAAGTTTATTGTGCATCGTGATCCTGTAGGCCTTCTCGGAATTTGTGGATGCAAACGTAAAGCAAAGGTTTCTGCTTTACTGTACATATTTTAAAAGTTTTACATATTATGTTTTTTGTACAATAAAACGTAGTTTTTTATGGTGAAAATATTTTTTTTTCGTGTTTCCACCTCATTTTAGTCTATTTTCGGATTATCCGCGATTTTCGTTATCCGCGAAGCCCTTGTCACCCAATCCCGCGGATAATCGGGGCTCTACTGTATTGGAAAACCGTATTCTGCAATTTAGCCAAATCATTTTTATAAAACTTAAAACTTGAAAATTTATAATTTTGATAGTTTGTCCCAGCTTCAGATCACTTGGTTTTTTTTTCTAATCATTGTAAGAAATACCGTTCTCATTTAACGTTATTATTATTAGTAAAAAATCATTAAATTACGGCTACTATTAGGCTCACAGCTTTTTTTGGAATAAAAAAAAAAATGAATACAAATTGCGAAATAAATGTTGAGACTTTTTC
>JAFIDM010087042.1:0-20412 GCA_023159025.1 Thereuonema tuberculata
ATTTTATTAGGAATTAATGATTTGTAGGATAAAATATGAACAAAGGATTTTGCGATTATGCTATTTATATTCACTGTTATTTTCACAGATGTTAGGAAATGCAATATTTTGTCTCAACTCTGGATGTTGTCAGTCATATAGGCTGTTATATTTAATAATGAAAATTAAATATGAAAACGAAATGTTTTTCTAAATCAATGTTATATTCTGAGATTCTAAGAATATAAAGATTCTATTCTTAAAGAAAAGACAGATAAATCAGAAAATTGCTTTTTAAAAGAACTTAATAATGGAATTGATGTCATTTTATGCAATGATTTAACATTATGAATAATAGTGTATATAAGCAACTACAATACATATAAACCAGATGCAACCGATTTTTTTTAAAGTTTCAGAATAATTCATAAATAATAGAATAGAAATGAGTTCAAAAATCGTTCTCTTTATATCTATGGCTTCTCCTTCAAGAATGTTAAGACACAGAAAGAGAAAAAAAAAAGATAAAAAGTAAATTTAACAAGACAATTAATGCTTTTAGTCAGTACCAAAAGAAAAGCAGCCCCATAATATGCAATTTTGTAAACAAAATTTTAATGGACGCGACCACTTTTGACTCCCCCCCCCCAACTTCCGTCGGGAGAGGTCATACAGATCTGATTGTTTGGGCGTGGTCACCTACTTTTTGATGCTGAACACAATGGTGAAGGTTTTATTCTAATATCTTTAACCGTGTGGACACTACAGAGTGTGACATCCAGCAAGCACAAAAGCAAGAGCGGTCCCTTATGTTTCAAAGGCAAGCTGAAATCTAGGGGCCCCTAATAATGTCATCCTTAGTGCTGAATTCTGCATTTCATGAATCACTTCCAATCTACATTTTCGACTATGAATGGATTTTAGGGAATTTACTGCGTCTTCAAAGAGATTCAAATCCTCATCTTCTAGAATGTTCTAGCAATAAATTTCAATTGGATTTAGAAATTAATTATAGAATATTAATAACGACTTCAAAAGAACAATGAAGACGAATGGGAGAATTCAAGGATATTCTTCCTTTAATTAAAATTTACTGTTATTTGAACGAAAAGCAAAATTCTTTCAAAATAGACATTCTTCATCATTCTTTTTTTGACACAGAATATATTTGTTGTCTTTATTATGATATTTTTTTTACATTTCTACTAGATTAGATTAGATTAGATTAAGACTAATAGTAGTAGGTAGTACGCAATTAACCAAGCTCTACCGAATGCAATGGCTTCCGAAGTAGCAAAATTTCTCACTGAATAAATTTTTCTCAAGCACGTTGGTCTTCGCAGTCTGCTATCTTACCGTGGGCCGCAATTCATTTCTAACCACAGTACAAGTGACGCTACGACTGTTCCACCCGATCCATCACAAGATATCCCCATATCATCCTGATACGAACGGACTGACGGAAAGACATATCTATTTATCTATTACACGGACGCCTGTCCTCAACCTGTTTGCATACATTACTTCCAAATGCCATTAAACCCACAACAGATTATCTGGCACTGCTGAAATCAATCATCGAAGAGGCCAGCCAGTTAGTCAAAATAAATATCGAGTCAGCGCAAGAAGCCAACCGAAAATCCTATGACGTCCGTCACGGACTACTAAGCTACACGGACGGCCAACAAATATCGGCTCACACTCCAACCCGGAAAGTTGGCCTAGCAGAAAAGCTCCTATGTTTCTGGTTTTTCATCGCCTGACGCAAAACTTCACCCGTAACATACGAAATTGTTCCAGATCATGGATGTTTCATCATTCGAAACCACACACAAATAGTTCACATCGCCCTTATGAAGCCCTACCTGATAGACGAACCATCTACGCCTGTTTCACCTACGTGCGCACACCTGACATAAACTATGAACTCACAAACTACCCTGCAACTTCAACTACCCGCCCCAAGTGATGAGAAAAATTTCAGCGGGAACCTCACTTTACGCTCCGCCGCAGAATTTCCAGACCTTAAAATGTGCTCCGCCGATGTTATCAGTGTATTCAGTACTTATCAAGATAACTACAATGTTGTTATTCAGTGCCAAACTATTCATCTGTGGGAACCAATGAACTTTCAATCCGATGCAGCTCAGTAGATACAACTACACAAAGAAAAATGCTCTTTCGTTGCTACAAAAAAGCAACAGCCGCCAACTATTCTAATTGTATTATTTTATTATTACACTCATTAACAAAAAAAACGACGACCTAGAAGGAGTTGTCAGATGGAGACAAAAATTGGTGGAGAGGAAGATTATATACAGAATAGAAAATGATTAAAATTTCAGACAAATTGAATGATTTTTATTTCAGAGTTACAGAGTTACAAAGTAACGGGCTCAATAAAGTGTTGACCCCCCTATACCCTGAATGCAAGCTGCCGCACGACGTGGCATAGAGTGATAAAGCTCCCTGATGGTCTCCTGCGGTATTTCTTGCCAAATTTGCTCCAATCGTCGGGCTAGGTCATCCACATTCCCTGGTGGATGCAGTCGCCTTCCTATCATAGCCCAGACATGCTCGATTGGAGAGAGATCTGGGGATCTGGCTGGCCAAGGAAGTGTTTCACAAGCTGCAAGACAGGTCATAGCAACACGTGCCGTATGTGGTCTGGCATTATCTTGCTGGAAAATAAGGCCACGGTACTGCAAAAGGAAGGGTAGCAAAGCACGTCTCAGAATGTTGTCGACGTACCGCTGTGCTGTAAGTGTGCCGCTAATGAAGACCAAAGGGGTCCGGCTATCAAGGGATATGGCACCACAGACCATAACTCCTGGTTGAGGGCCTGTGTGGCGTGCAATAGTGAAAGCAGGATCGGCACGCTGCCCTGGGCGACTCCAGACACGTCTGCGACGATCGTCAAGACACAGTTGGAAGCGGGATTTGTCGCTAAACACTATACGTCCCCAGTCAGCATCATTTCAACCGTATCGAGGCAAGCACCACTGGCCCGAAGGTGTGCAGACGTGAGTGGCAGGTGGCGTAGCGGTCGGTACGAGCATAGATGTCGCTCTCTCAGCCGTCTGTGAATGGTCATGGTGGACACTCGTGTGCGGATCGCACGTCTGATGGTTGATAATGATGACTCAGGCGCTGTGACAGCTGATCTGACAATCACTCTATCCTCCCGCTCTGCTGTGGCCCTAGGGCGACCACTACCTTCATGACGCTGAAATCTGCCATTGTTCACCCATTCCTGCCAGCATCTTCTAATCGCCACATCACTTCGACCATTATGACGAGCGATTCTCCGATTTGCCCAACCTGTCTCTTTCAATCCAATGATACGACCTCTTTCAAACTCTGATAGTTGCACGTAATGAGCTCGAATCCTGCGGCGAGGCATTTTTCAGTCGTTGAAAGGTATCCTAATGCAACAGAAATTTTGACCATCAGATTGAAAAACGGTTCTTATATACACCTGCTGAGTGCGCAGTTCCGATGCGCTGTAGCTCTCGCTATTCATTCATTGGACACCAAAGTTTAATCAGTTGCATGGACGGTCCCAATGTCGTTGCTTACGAAATTTCATTACAATCGGACAACTCCTTCTAGGTGCGTCGGTTTTTTTTTTGGTAATGAGTGTATTTTAGTCTTTCTGTCTGTTATCTGTTCTGGTCAGTCAATTTATCCCTGTTTTTAATGTAATTGTCCTTAAGTGTAAATAAGATTATTCTGAACTTAAGTGTATTATATCTGTACTTATATTTAACCTTTTGTAGTGCTTATATTCAACTTTTACAGTTTAACTCAACTTCTTGGTTATTACTAGTGTAAGTTTTTTTTTTTGGGGTGGGGGGCCATTTAATAATACTTTTTTTTTGTGGACAAAAACTTTGGACGGGGGGGGGGAGTTGTAAGTTTAGATGTAAATATTTTTAGAAATCGTTTAGTTGTATTATTGTAGAAATTATTTACCTGTATTTGTCTGAATTTTATTCATTTCACTCTTTATCATTATTTACTCTAATTCATTCGTTTTCTGTTTCCTAATTACTGCTGTAGTGTTTATTATTAAATTATTTTCCGTTTATTAGTTAATTAATTTAAGTTCATTATGTTTCTTGCCTAATCACTATAATGCTCACGGCTAGAGTTGAAGCTCCCAGAATGCAACGGAGATTATAGATTTTCCTTTCCTGGCTGTTCGCTAACATTCAAATAGGAGAGAAAATGGCGGTCGCTGCTTCACATTCAACATTTCGACGAGGAAAAGTTCTCAACAGTTAAGATAGGGAAATTATTCTTAACGTTGCTCGTCGATTTCCCTCGCTTGATTGTTGAGACCTTTTCCTCGTCGAAATGTTGAATCTGAAGCAGCGACCGCCTTTTTCTCTCCTATTTGAATGTAGCGAACGGCCAGTAAAGGAAAATCCGTTGCATTCTGGGAGTTTCAACTCTAGCCGTGAGCATTATAAGTACATTTTTAATTAATCTTCCAATGAAATCCAACTCAGTAAAATATATAAAAAACCCAAGTTTTCTGTTTAATTAATTAATTCAGTTCAGTTCCAAAACTTCATCGCTCTTCCACAAACACCATTACAATATTTTCCATATATTTATTTTCATTTTTTGTGTCTCGTTTTAGCATAATTTAAGGAGATTAAATTACTTCTGTATCAAAAAATAATTATCTTCATCTTCCGAAGTGAAGTTTTAATAAAATTACAAAATAAACAAATACTTTTTGTCCGTTTACAAGTTTTTCAGAAATTTCTAAAAGAGATTGTGTTTGTTTAAAAGTAATAGAAAGTAAAAATGTAATTTGAAGGTCATTGTATTTCTTAACTATCGCCATATGTTTATTGTAATGATTATAATAATTTGCTTTGTTTCTTTCAGCCTAAGACCAACTGATTCTGACGTTTTCACAATGAAAATCACCGGTGATAATGAATCAACTGGCCAGAATTGTCATGGTGCGTTAAATTTAATTGACCTTGCTGGTAGTGAGAGGTTAAAGCAGTCAGAATCAGTTGGTCTTAGGCTGATTCTGGTTCTGACTGCTTTAACCTCTCACTACCAACAAGGTCAATTAAATTTAACGCACCATGACATTTCTGGCCAGTTGATTCATTATCACCAGTGATTTTCATTGTGAAAACACTGTGAGAGCGAGAAGAATGATTGCATTTCATAGTAGCTACAGCTTTATTCTTGTGAGCAGTTTTTAGCAGTCTGTAAACATCTTCTTTGGTTTTGACAACAACTACAGTGGTGTCGTTGACCACAAGTTCGCTGTCCCTCATCATTAACTCACATTTTGGTGAATCACATTTGGAGGATTTATTCTGTGAGGAGATCTCTAACCAACTCGTTGTAAATCACCACAATCGAAACCTCAATGACATATGTCCAGCCTTTTTCGTTTAAATCCTCAACGTTTTCGAACACCTGGTTTACAGATCTTCGAATCACACCAGAATTATTGTCGTCCATTTCATTTGGTCCTTCCATTGTGTATGTTTTGCCAGAGCCAGTCTGGCCGTAGGCAAAAACACACACATGGTAACCATCAAGTGAACTCTGGATTAGTTGAGAAATTTCTTCGAAAACCATATGTTGGGAGCATTTGGCTCGAAAACTTTATCAAAAGAGAACTCAATATTATGAGATCGATTATTGTCACCACAGCCCTCATATTTGTTTGAGCTTTTCATTAATATTATATTCCCTTCTGGTGATGCAAACTCCATCGATAAAACCTCTTTTGAACCTTCACAATGCAATGGTGGTCTAACTCGACAAAAAACACGTATGTTTCCTTTGAGTTCCATAATTGTATTGTGAAGAGTTCTCCTTATGATCTCTTCTCTGCTTCGCTTTTCATTCAGTTCTGCATTCATATCTTGCAGACATTGGACATTTTCTTTCAACAATTTCTTTTCATTTCTGAAAATTTCCAATTCTTCCGATATGATTGATATTTTTTCTGAATTGCTTCTGATATCCTTCTGAAATTTTAAGTTCTCAGCTTCCAGTTCATTCTTCTTTTCTTTCAAAACAATGTTTTCTTCTGTAATTTGTTTGTTTTTATCTTCCAAATTATCCTTTTCTAATTTGAAATTTCTGAACTGAAACTCAAGCTGAGAATACTGAGAATTAATTTGTGATAGTTGATATTTGAGGGTATCAGTTTCCTGTGCTTTGTCAGTATACTCTGCTAATTTTTTTTCTAAATCTGTCTTTGTAGACAGAACAGATTTTTGTTTTTTTTCTAAGTCTTCGAGTCTTCCTTTCACATCCCAAGTAGATCACTTTCTAGTTGCAGCTGATGATGGTGATACAGGTGGTCTGTTTGCAACGAGTTGGAGATTTACAACGAGTTGGTTAGAGATCTCCTCACAAAAAAATCCTCCAAATGGGATTTACCAAAATGCGAGTTAAAGATGAGGGAGAACGAAGTTGTCGTCAACGACACCACTGTAGTTGTTGTCAAAACCAAAGAAGATGTTTACAGACTGCTAAAAACTGCTCACAAGAATAGAGCTGTAGCTACTACAAAATGCAATCATTCTTCTCGCTCTCACAGCGTTTTCACAATGAAAATCACCGGTGATAATGAATCAACTGGCCAGAAATGTCATGGTGCGTTAAATTTAATTGACCTTGCTGGTAGTGAGAGGTTAAAGCAGTCAGAATCAGTTGGTCTTAGGCTGAAAGAAACAAAGCACATCAATACATCTCTTTCAACTCTAGGCACTGTCATCATGTCCTTAGCTCAGAAGGCTGAGCATATTCCATTCCACAACAGCAAATTGACATACTTGCTTAGGAATTCATTAGGTGGCCAAAGTAAAAAGTTGATGTTTATTCACATTTCCCCGTTAAAAGAGCATGAACAAGAAATTGAATTCCTTAAGATTTGCCAAACAAGTTAACGAATGTCATATTGGACCACCCCAGAAGAAATAAGGTAAGTTAAGTTATGCAATGAATATTCCTGGAAGTTGTTTTTTTTTAACCCACATACTTCCAAATGTCCTTTAATTTCATATCTTGCTGTAAAATTGTAATGATCAGGTTGCCAATAATGTATATGTACTGACGAATTTAATCATAAATCATAATATGTAATCATAAACTTTGTAATAGAACAACTTGTTTCCTTATGGCAATATATATATATATATATATATATATTTGCACAGAGATAAAACAATTGAATTGTAACTTGTTGATTTTTTAATTATTCTTACATTCTCAAAAAGAAAAGAAAAATATTTGCAAAAACTAATGAGGGGTCGTTCATTAATTACGTGAGGTCAAAAGGAGGAGGGGGAGTCAACGAAAATCTCACGTAAACTTTTTCATTCGGTGTAAATATATATTATAGCAAGATTTCCGTTTTTTTGTTTTTTTTTTGGTTGTTAAAATTTTTGAAATCTCACCAAGGGGGAGGGGGGGTCCAAATTTTTTAAAAAACACCTCTCGTAGTTAAGGGACGGCCCCTGACCAGACGGTCTTAACCTATGTTTTTTTTTTTTAAATTATGTCTCGCTTCTGTTCCGTCTGTTTTAGCACCAGAAACAAAATGGTGAAGAAAGTAGCGGAGAATCATGAAATTTATCAATTTGAGACTGATTGTGTTTAAGAGCATTTCTGAATAAATCAATTCACAGCTTTCAATTAAACACAAAACAAAGCGATCTCTTACAATTTGCTACTCAAACGCTTACCTTGTTAACAGGGACACCAGTATTGGTTAATCATTGATTCAAGCCGTTTTAATTCAAAGGGTCAAGTACAATTTCTATGGATACTCGTATTCAATTCATTTAATGTCTAAACCCATTTTGGACAACTGTGTGGAAGTGGTTACATTAGGTTCAGGGTCCCATATTCTTTCTCAGTATTTAAATATTTGGAGAAGTTTCTTAGTAAACTTTATCTGGATCGATAATTGTGATAAAGTCATGAAAATACATCGATGAAATATGCTTTCATTGTATAAATATACTGAAATCATCAGTGATAAGTCAACGGAAGAACTTTTTTTTCCAAGCTAACAGCAGAATTTTATTATCATTATCATTTAAATAAGACAATTCGAATGTTTGTAGTTTTTGAATGAAGGGTTTCATAGCGATCAGTGTCTATGGAGATGAAACATAAAACCAAAACTAATAGCTTCTATATAACTTCTATCTAGTTCAAAGGTTTTGCTGAAAATTGCGGGGTTAGTATTATTTGCAGTTAGTATATAATTTCTTTTATGATTGACTGAAAACAATTTACTCATCCAGTACCGTCGTTAGACGACTGGGGCCCCTGGACAACAAGTGATTATGGTAATCCCACTTTGTTCGGGAGTCCCCTTCGCTCGGGGCCTCGGGGCACTGCCCCGGCAGCCCCGGTAGTAGCTACGGTCCTGTAATCATCCACTTAGGTACGCTTGGTTATCATTACAATCAGAAACATGGTTTTTGTTTGCTTCTTATAAACGAAGACCTATTGCACATTGATTCTCACAGTAAACAAATAATCCTTCCAATAAAACCATCGTTTCTTCAATTTATTATCTTTTAAAAACCTCAGATTATTTTAAAGTTTGTTTTAAATAGCTTAAAAAAAAAACTTGGTATTACCGAAATGCGCGAGAAAGATTCTGGGTAAATGTTTTTTATAAGTAAAAATAATCAAATTTAATGTGCGTGAAGACAATACATACAATAAGAAAACAGAAACGCATATAAATATTCATCAGTTATTATGATAAGTAACATATTCCTTTATCATAATTTATATATATTAATAACAAAATGACTAAAGTATTAAAAGTGCAAAATATAAAAGCATTTATGAGTAAAGATTATTTATTCTTTCCTAGCGGCATCTAGCGGATTTTCGGGATATTGCTCTAATGTAAATCATCAGGAATACAGAGCCAAGTTATTTGTATGGTAAAAATTAACAAATAATTTTCCTCCAAAGTATAATAAAAGCTCGGAATCTTAGGATTATATATATCGAAGAAATAATGTGTGGTGTTTGAATCGCCATAAGTTGGTCATTTTAGGAGTATCGATCTCAAACTTTGGGATTGTCAGCTTATTGGGAGTACAATGATGAAGATAAAGTTTATAGTTCACATCATCACTACCAGAGGTCATGTGGCGCTGCTGTCGGCTAAGCAAACTGCATTCTTCTTGAAAAGACTAGCCACACGATAACTCATATACGATCTACAAACTTGCACCTTAACATAGATTCGCTATGTATTGGAAAAACCAAGTGTTTCAATTCATATAGTATTCCTATATCTCTGTAGTTCAATTCCTTAAACACAGTAGTCTTCATCCAAGATGGAGCTATACCACATAAATCACGTGTTGCTAGAAATGCGATTGCAAACTGCACCGCTAATGATCGTATAATAAGCAAGAATTTATCTTTATGTACGGCCATCACGATCTCCTGCCATCAATCCGTGTGACTTTGTCTCTGAGTTATCTCAAAGATAGGGTCTCTCCAGATAATTTGCACGCGTTACGGTACTGGAAAAACTCCATAAGACGTGAATATAGGTGTCCGCAGAAGGAATTTCTGCGACATGTTATAGAGCACGATATGCCTCGAATCCAAATGACTCTGAGAATAGAGAACAGATTGAACATCTAATGTGACAACCATTCTGTTCCATATTTCCGAATTCGAACCAGCAACGAAATCCAAAAGATACTGCACAACCGACAGCAGCGCCACATGCCCCCTCGTGGTGACTATGTGAAACAGGAACTTTTTCCTCATGATTGTGGAAGTCGCATGAGTCAGATGCCTGCAAGCTAAAGTTTGAGATCGATACGCCTAATATTTATCAATTTATGGCACTTCAAACACCTCACATTATTTCTTGGTACGTATGTGCCTCACCTGATATGTACAACTAAGTTTCAGTTATTAGGATTAAATAAATTAAAAATAAAACTTAAAGCCTTTAACTGAAATAAATTTAGAAAATCTAAAGTCTAAATACTCAATAATTGTAGATTCTAAAAGTAAATATATACAGAAAATAAACCTTTTAAAAAGGAAAAAAAAAAGTTATTTCATCTGATATTAAAAACAATGAGAACCTACCTTCAGTCATTCACAATTTCTTTCTTGTCTTCCTTTTAATCAGATTTTTAGAATTTTTGTTTTCTATTAATTTTTTTATTTAAAGAATTTGCAGAATGTTTTTCCTAATTTTTTTTTTTTGTTAAACCTTACTTTATGTACTGATGAATGTTTAATTTTTTCATTCTTCAATTTATATTATATTAATATTATATATTTATATTAAAGAAATTTTTAATGGCATTTCTGCATTCTTCAGATAGATTACCTGGAAATATCCTTCTAATGTATTTTGAATTTTAGTCTTTGTTGATTAAGAAATTAGGTTTTGGAAGTGGAGTTTTTAAATATTTATATGTTTATCTGATACACTTCCTTCAAAATTAAGAAACAAAAAAATGACTGCGAATGAAATCGTGATACAACTTATTGCTTCTAAATGGTTTCTGAAGATGAAGTAGATATGAATTCTTTTTATTTTCATTTATTTACTCTTGTAACATTTTTTAACTTTTTTACCGAATTTTTCCCAAGGACGAATCTTTTCTTTTTTCCAACAAATCTTTCAAAAGAAAATAATTCCTATCTTCTGCAAAAGATTGAATTTTTATTTTTAATTTATAGTAATTCGAGATTAATTTAAATGTTATATTTTTCCCTTAAAAAATAAAACTCCAACGCTATGAGACTCGTGATCTTTTAAGTGTCTGAGGTAATTTAGTTTATTAAAATCATATTATTTCTTAATTAAATAAACATAAATATGTAAATTAATTAAAACTTATAATGAATAAACTTTAAGACCAAAAAATTATTACCCAAAAAATTACAATAAAAACTATAGCATCAAGAAAATTGCTTGGCATATAAACCTACTGCGATCAACAAAATTTAGAAAAAAATTTCATTTGCAACTAACTCGAAATCAACGATATTTTAACGCGAGACTCATATAATATTAGAGGTTATTTTAGGAAATAATATTGGTGTAATTTGTTGCAACTTCAATTTTCTTATTTTTTGTTACGCTACTTACAAATTATAATATTTATTTATTTTAATTAAATAAATAAAAACACCTACAGATCCTCCCCAAAATATCAGGATATGGTCAGCTTAGGCTACATTAAGTATCTATAATTTGTTTTGTTCCATTTCAAAATTTGTTTGTCTTCTAATCAATTCACAAAGATATTGCTTAGGGTGCCAGATATTGGGTAACCCATTGGAAATCCTTTAATTTGTTTATAATTTTTTTAATATTTAAAATAAATATTATCACATATTAATTATAATATTTTCATCAACGTTTCTTGTCCATGTTGGATTCTATGAGAATGTTTTCATTAGCATCACACATATCATTTATTAATTCCAAAGTTTTCATAATTGGAATGTTAGTGTACATGGATTCTATATCCATAGTGTATAATCTAATTTTGCTTTTATTTTTATTTTTTTACTTCTTTTACTTCTTTAATAGACACATAATCAAATCGGCAGTGTCTTTTACTATTAATTTAGGATGAAATAATGGTAATTTCTTGAGAATACCATTAATGAACATATGGTATTTAACATTTTGCATTGGAGATCCAAAAGCATTTAAATCGGATAGTTTTCTTTGTGGATCTTCGGTCTAAATTCAAATTTTGGTCTTTGACTTAATTACATATATTTTGTTGTTGTATGAAATTAATATGCGTCATCATTTTTAATTTTTGTACTTCTTTTTTCACTTTTCTGTAGAGTTTATGTATTGGATCTTCTTTCTAATTCTGGATAATCTTCTGATAATGTTGATAATTTTCTCATCGTATTCTTTCGTATCCATAATTACTAATTTATTTCCTTTATCTGATTTCAAAATGCACCTATTACTATCTTGTGTAATTTTCTTTACTAATTTTTCTTCATATCGGGAAACATTTTTCTTTTTGAATATTCTATTTGCATTTTCTAATACTTGATGATTTATTATTTTATGATCATTTAATTATTCTTTTAATTTTTCAATTTCAGTAATTACTTTAATTTTATTATAACCTTGATGTATATTAAAGTCAAGTCCTTTGTTGAGAGCTAATATTTCTTCATTTTTTAGTTCAGTTTAACTCAGGTTGATTACATAATTGGAGTGCTCAGAATGTTATGTATTGTTTTATGATGCTCAAAGGAGAAATTTATTTTTTTAAGAAATCGTAATAAAGATTTTTATTTTAGTTTGATTACATTTTTGATCTGAGATTTTTATTTTAGGATTATAAATTTTTTTTTCACTATTCATAATAGAACATTATCTTAAGCTCACTTGTAACGAAATTTTCCTTAGAATAATTATTGTTTAATTTCCGATAATTATTGTGTTTACATATATCCCATCATGTAGTCTATAAAAGGTCATCTAATAATCTGTAATCCTTTTAATATTTTTTTATATTTAATCCGTTTTATTGAACAATTTTTTTTAAGCTTGTATTCCCATTTATAAAGATTAAAAACAATTGTAGCAAAGTTCTGATTTATTACATACGTCATTTATAAAAGAGTAATATAATTGAGGAACAAATCTTTGTTGGTTTTTTTTTTTCCCACAAAGAAATATCTAAGTGTGAAAACAGCAATCAAGAGGGAAATGTTTATGATGTTTGTATTTTGATCCCAACATATAGAAAGAAAATACCGGGAAATTATTAAAAAAGATTTTAGGAGGAAAAAATATATTTTTTTTAGAGTGCCTACAAGATTTTCTTTCAATCTTGGCCGTGAACTCTGACGATAGAAGACTGCGTAAATAATGAATCATAAAAATTTTTTTTGATTTAATATAATTAAGTAAATGAAAAAGTTACATATATTATATGTAGATATTTTTTATATCTCACGTTGAATTCAGATTTTTTTAAAAAATAAATTTGTTTTATCGAAAGTGTTTCCTCTGCGCCAGATTACTGTCTGGTTATCTTTTCTGTTTAAAGCTAAGACGAGGCGCGCACCTGCTGCTTTGGCAGCCAAAACCACAGGATTAAAAAGGGAGAATCCCCCTTTATAGTTTACCTCAGCAGTACGCTGATCGCTCCTTTTGTGAGTGGTTTTGCCACGGGCTTTTTAATGAAACCCAGAAAATGGGTTGTTTCATTTTGGGAGTCAAGTGAAGACCTTCCGGGTCCGCTAATTAACTTTCCCCTTTTATAATCTGTGGTTTTGGCTGCCAAAGCAGCAGGTGCGCGCCTAGCCTAATGGTTGTACGGCAGTGAATGGAAACAGTTTAAGGGAAAACAGAAAGAGGCGAAAGAGCTGATCAACAGCTCACCGCAATCCTGTATTTAGAAGCTGAATCACCCATTCGAATTCCAGCCACTCACTGCTGCACCAGCCGTACCGTTCCTTTAACTAACCTTCATTTTACTTTTCAATTACTAATATTCCTTAAGGGTAAACAGTGAATGTTTTCAATATTCACAAAAATAAATACACCGTATACTTTACTTAATGTAAAGCTAAAAAATTGAGAGAGAAAATAATCTCAAATACGAAACAATAAATATGGATTACATTACAAAATTTGCAGATAAATAAGGATTATGAAGAAAAGTCATTTCAAAAGTTAAAATCTCTGGCCTCAAAGATTCAAATGATGAAACTTAAAAATTTCAATAATTTAGACTTTTCTTCATTTTCTTCTACATTTGCAGAATTTTATTGTCTTTTCTCCCTAGTTGCCTACCCAGCCTTCATAAAGGCCTTTTGTTAGTCTCCAAATCTTATCATCGAATTGCCTAAAGTTCCTGGACCATATTATCCACCAGATCAGATTATCTAATAGAGCTTGATAAAAATCTAAATGGGCTTTAACATCTAACCTAAAGTAGGATGTTAATAGAGGCAATAAAATATCCACCATTGATATTGAACTTTTTAAATCAATTTTAGCTATGAATAATATAAGAAAATGTAAGGGTTATCATCTGCTACATACACTAATGTCCTATGTTAAGAACGAAGATATCAAAAACAATTATTTTCTTGTTTTTATGTACTAAACAGTATTGGAGGTTTTAATGCATTCAAATTTAGATGGTTATAATCAAGTCCATGTTAAATGACAATACGAACTCGAATTTTAAGTATTAAGTCTTATGAAGTTAATGCCAACTGTAAATAATCCTACCTTACAAAGATATTTATTATTAAAAAAAAATATCCAAGGTGTATTTTATTATTCCGTCGCCCCCCCCCCTTGTATAAATAAGGGAAGGAATGGAAAAATAATTAAAAAACTGAATTGATTCTCACGCAGCCTATCACATGAAATACTTGTGAAAGAAATGATAAAATATATGCAAAAATAAAAAATTTATTGAACAATAAAATAACACATTTTAAAGGAGTATGCGTAATTTTACATTTCTCAGCTCCTGTGCTTAATTATCCTGATAAAAATCCTCTAAAGACTGCATCCAGAACATGATATACGAGTAGTTCATTATTTTCACACAAGATACAATTACAATGAAAATTCCATTAATGCCAGTCTAAAGATAGAATTTTTCCTGATAGGGCTTATCCAAGAGTTAGTTTCGAGTTCTTATCTTAAATTCACTATTTCCGCCTCATGGAAAATCTCGAGCGACCGTTCCGATGATCGCCCGTCGTAGTCCTCACAATCCATAGAAATGATCGATTCCACAACAATAGCTTCCGGCATTTTGCGACTTATCGCCTTGTAGTCCTATGTAAATGCTTGAACCAAATCTCTCTTTTCAGCTGTCCTTGAAGATGTTGGAGTTTGTCGAAACATTTGGCCGTCATTGGGTAAGAAATCTCTGCTTAGTCATTTGATAATCGTTCTTTACTAATCAACTAACCCAAACAGATAGTTTTGTAACTAAAAGCTTTTGTTTTAGGGAGCCACATTGTCACAATAAATCACAAAGGCTGATCAATTTCCTTAAAACAAATATTTTATAATCATATTTAATCATCATTACAAAATCCTAAACACCAAAAGCTCATTGCAACATTTCCCAACAACGAAAACATATATACATGTTCAGGGCCGTTTCTACCATTAGGCAAGACTAGGCGGCCGCCTAGGGCGGCAAAGTTTTAGGGCGGCCGAAGGACGGATTCAGTTCTTTTTTTTTTTGGTTGTTAAAAATAGAATTGTTTTTGTTTTTTTTTGGTGGGGGCGGCATTTGAAAGGGAGGGGGCGGCATTTTTCAGTTCTCGCCTAGGGTGGCAGAACACCTAGAAACGGCTCTGTACATGTTTTAAAAACTAACCACCAAAATTTATTGTTACGACAAAATATCTAAATTCAGCTCGTAAAAATTTCATTTTATTTTTTGTGTAGGTTCTAACTGAGCCGAACAGTCCGTGGTAATGCATTCAGCTAGGGTTCAATTCCTGGCGGAACTCGGAAAGTTTTTGCAAGGTATTTCTCCTTCAAAAGGATCCTAGGATTTACCGAGTGGGCGTAGGGTTCACCATAAGACTTCAACTTCTATGTCGCGAAATGCCCAGAGCCTTATCTGTCATTGTCCAAAGCCCACATAGACCTGTAGGGGGATGCTTCAACTTAAACTTAACTACAAATATAGTTAAGATATTTTGGCTAAACCGGAGAATACCTGCCAATCACAGTCTTCGTAAAGATACATCCCTTTAGGGATACATGGTGCATACTGTTTTATCAAATCACAGTTCGACATATGAGATTAGTTTTTCTTGTAAAAGATCGTGCAAAACCATTTTTAAATAAGCTTAACTGCAAATCTCCTACTTTTCACTAATTAATTGAAAAACTAAAATTCATATCTTAAAACTAGTGCCAAGGCGGCCATCTTGTCAAAACTCGACCGTAGTCCAAAGCAGCCTGGTACCATAATCTCCGGTTTCATAACATTTTAACTATATAGTTAAATATTGTACGGTAAAAGTCGAGTTTACGATACCCGGTGTTGGTGGGTTTTTTTTTTTTTCGCGTCGCCAAACATGGATTTTTCGCGTTTTGGAACAATTTTGAAAGGCAAAAATTGCTTCAAAAGTTACCAATATATACATCCTGGAGCTGTGCAGACCTCACTTTACCTAACCTACAGCTAATCGGAATAAACACTTCGGTCCTGCGGACCTCATTCAGATGAAATTTGTTTCGCAGGTTAATTAATCAGACGTCATGTATCCTTGTGCAACACCCGTCACCAATGAATCCTTACGAATCATCCTATTGAGGAGTACCGTATTCTAGACTCTAGCCTATTTTACCTTAAAATTAATTATTAGTTTGATGGGAAATACTGTAAGCAAAAAATAATAATGCAATAAAAATAATATAGCTGCACTATTTTACCACAAGATACCTAAATAATTACTTTTCTAAATTAAAATCTTTTTAAGACAAAAACCTAACAAGGCAACAGTTACTTTTCTAAATGCTAAAAAAAATATTTTTTTAAATCCTTTATATTTCAGTTTAATGCCAAATAGTTAAGGATGCATTTTTAAAAAGCCACTTAAGTAAAATAACAAAAAAATGTACTTGCTGTTAATTAAAATTGTTACAGAAATATGTGGAAAGAAACTACTTCAAAACACTTGTTTTAAAAACGTTTAGAACAATTCCCAGAAAATGCTGTCTAATTAAAATAAAAGTCTTATTTGCATATTTCTTAATCGAAATATCTACGCTTTTTCAATTACATAACGCTCATGCTTTACAAGTAACTAAATTCTACATTTCAAACAATCCTTTAACTGCACAAATATATTTTTAAAAATAGTTTAAGATTAATGTTTATCATCTGTAATTTATTTCTTGCTGAAATTGATGGTAAAAATTTGTTTCTCAACACATTCTCAAAGGCTTTTTACTGTCTCCAGCTGCTATATAAACCATTATCCAGTAAAATACAGCAGAGTAGAATTTGTGTAAAGGATACCTTGTCGTTATTAAGTTACCCAACTAATGAAGGAAATTGAAATGAATATTACATTAAAAGCTTATTAAATCTAAATGTTAAAAATAACTTGTTATTTAATTTATTAAAAATTTTATTATGCAAAATAAAACTCCATAAGAAAATAATATTATGTATGTTTTGTTATCAATATTTTTATTTTATAGAAAAACAAAACAAAATTTAGGTATATATTTAGTGTGGTCTTTTTTAAGGATACCTTTATGATAATGATATCATGCTTTCATTATATGAAAAATTTTTAGAATCTTATAAAGTTTATTATTTTTTCCAAAGTTACTAATTAAAAAATAAGAAAAAGGTAAAAAAAAAAAAAATATCATTTAAAGGTTTCATTTTTCAAATTCCTAAATAGAAATGGCAGAAAAATTAAAACTTCTCAACTATCATGAGGTCACTATTGTATTGTCGGGACTCAATCAATTTTCCATTTTTCTATTAATTAGGGGATTCCAATGTATCAATTTAAAAAAAAAATGATGAGAAAAATGTTTTTATATAATTTCAAATGATTTTGCTTTTAACATGTATTTGATCTCAAATGACGACTTAGACCACTATGTTGTGAATAGCGTTTCTTATAGCGTTCACATTTATATGGCTTTTCACCGCTGTATGATCTGGAATGACTCGTTAAATTGAATGAAAAAAACTTCTTTTACAAATTTTACACTGATATGGTCTCTCTCCTGTACGTAATCTTACGTGAACAGTTAAATGATGCTTGGTTGAAAATGTTTTCTGGCAATGTTCACATCGATATGGTTTTTCACCTGCATGTAATCATAAATGAACAGTTAAGATATTCTTTCTTGAAAACTTTTTCTGACCTTGAGGTTTTTCACCTGTATGTGTTCGTAAGTGAACAGTTAAGATATTCTTTCTTGAAAACTTTTTTTGATAAAGATCACATTGATACGGTTTCTCACCTTTATGTGACATAGCATCATGTGACTCGGCAGATGAATTAAACTTTTCATTACACATTCGACATGTAAATTCGTGTTTTCTTTCCGCCATTTCAACACTCAGAATGAATTATATTCGAGTAGTAAATATCAACTATTTTTCAAGGACAAATTTATCTTTTCAAGTAGAATTTTATTGGAATGTCAACCTAACTTTCCGTATCAGAAATAAAGTATCTTATCCGGACTTGTAATTATTGATACAATTATTTTCTTTTAAAGTTTTAAGGTTATTATATGGAAATTACGTCATAAATACTTACGATTCAAATATCCCTGACTTCACTTCAGCTCTTGACGGAAGCTAATCCTGACCTCAGGTGAGACTCAATATTGAATGATTCGATACAATTGGAATATTACAAGACGGAACTAACAGCAGTAACAAAAAGAAACAGAGGATGCCATTGGGTAATACGGAAATGACGTCGAATTTGTGCCCGTTCAATTTAAATTACCTAATTATTTTGTAAAATTATAAATAGATTCAAAAAATACTTAATTATCGATATAAATTCCATAAACAGTCTCAAAAATCCATAACTTCAAAACCCATATACGATATTTCGAACATCTCGAATATTCTTCGTCAGGTTAAAATAAAATAAAAAGGGGAAAACTATTTAAGTTCTTCCTCCTTTACATAATGAAAAGATCAATTCTATAAAATAAAATAAGCATATAATAAAATGAAACAATTGATTCACATCACATAAGTAAACAATAAAATAATAAATTATCATATTGGACTTATAAACCAATTGTTACCATAATAAAAGTTGCTATTCATTGTTTCCTTTTGTTTTGATATTTCTTGAAAATGCTAAGTGAATGTTTTGACACTCTCAGGTATTTATCTTTATTAATACATTCGTATGTATTAATATAGCATGATTCAAGCAAAAGCCTTTCCTCATCATCGTTACATTTATAAATCAACTTAGCTATAGGATCCGGGTTATGTTTCTCGGTCAAAGCATGGTAGACCCAATCTGATGAGTTGGGTTTTTCATTTTCATACGCCCCAACATGATCTTTAAGTATTTCTTTAAATGTTCTTGAAGAATGTCCATAATATACTTTGTCACAACTTCTACATTGAAGCTTGTAGATAATCCCCATATTAAGTTTGTCTTCATTTCTAGATCTTTCATTTAATTTCATAAGCTTGTTGTCTTTATAGAAGATGATTTTACTAAATTTTCTTCAATTATGCAAATTCTTTGGATGATAAAGTCAAATTTACCTTCGAGAAAGAGGAAGATAACAAACTTAATTATCTGGAACCTGACTATTTCAAGTGAATATAACAACATTTCCCATGAATTTTTCGAAAAGGAATTAAAAAGTAAACATACCATGAACTTTCATACCAATATAAGCAGTAAAATAAAAAAAGCTATTATTTGGAACAATCTCTATATATTATTTCTCAAAGGTGTTTTGTGTCGGTACGCCATAATTACCTTAATACTTCATCAAAATCAATGATTGTGACATCATTTTGAAGATTATGTTCCCCGCTACATTTCAAATAATGTTATAGCGTCGTAAACTTCAAATATATCCTTTTTTAAAATTAAAA
Organism: Thereuonema tuberculata; assembly: GCA_023159025.1. Taxonomy (NCBI): domain Eukaryota; kingdom Metazoa; phylum Arthropoda; class Chilopoda; order Scutigeromorpha; family Scutigeridae; genus Thereuonema; species Thereuonema tuberculata. Next base: position 19,635 of record JAFIDM010087042.1, read on the forward strand.
ATGCACTTTAAAATTTTATTTCATTGTTTATTTAATAAGAAAGATAAAAAACAAACAAAGATTTATATTTTAATAAAAATAAACGATTTATTACAATAAAAAACACAAAAATTTGTCAACTTCTCTTATATTATTTCTCAAAGGTGTATTTTTTTTATTTCCTTTACGTTCACAGCTAATGACGAAAAATTAAACAAATTGTTTAAAATTAATGTTTTCATTAAAAAAACTATATTTTAAAAATCTTTTTATAAAAATTTATTGACAATCTGTTCATTTATTTATTTCCACATTACCATTCGGTGACTCATCAAGATACCATGTGAATTATTCGCACGGGTCAACCTTTTTACAAATTGGAAAAGGCGCCATCTATTGACAATGTGTTTAATTAACAAGCACGACAGTTGTTGGATTTGTTTATTATTTCTCAAAGGTAGTTTTTTTTGTTGCGAATTATTCGCACGGGTCAACTAGTCTAAAAAGAATATCAAATTATACGGAAGATCGAAATAAATGGAAAGTCAAAATAGAAATGATAAAAAACAAATTCTACATGAATGAATATCCTATAAATTTTGTGAACAAAATTGTTAAAGATTTCTTCAAATATATGAAAAAGAATATTGAAACCAGGGGCGTATATAAGGGGAGGGGGCGAGGGGGCCCTGGCCCCTCCCGAAATAATGAAGATATGTCCTCCAAACGTTTTTTTTGGTTGAACAGATAGATTTTCATTGTTTTTTTTGTTTAGTTGAATAGATTTTTTGGCCCGGGC
>JAFIDM010087043.1:0-21400 GCA_023159025.1 Thereuonema tuberculata
GTTTCAGTTTATTATTATATTCTTTAATAAATAGCTTGTATTAACATCTATTTTAAAGTTGTTTTTCCAGTTTATTATTACATTCTTTAATGTTAAATTTTAATAAAAGCAAATTTTTAGTTTAATTTTTTTGTCTGAAACAAAACTGTATGTGAAATATAGTTTTTGTTTAGTACAATTTTATAGAATAATTAGAATATAAGGAATACTGGCAAATAGATATTTCCTATTTTTTTTTTATTCTTTGTAAAACATAAGATTTATTTAGGAAACGAAACACTAGAGTACATAAAAATTTGTGGGTGATTTATTAGTAAAAATATATTTACATCAGAAATTATCATGAAATACAGAAAAGGGCGATATTACAATACTATTAAAAGAAAAAAAAATCTCAAACTGAGAAGAAAGATAAGACATTATCAAAATAAAATTACATATAAAGCAAACTGTCACACATAAATATAAGGACTTATAAAATCCTTTCAGTAAGGATTTATAATATTTACAACAATTTTCTTCAACTTAAGTTGTCTTGAAAGAAATTTACAATCAATTTTTTTTTTCATTTAACCTCTTTAACAGCAATTCTCATTGCTATACTCTTACTGCCACACTTTTTTTTATTCTTTTTTTGCTTAATTTCAAAGTTTTTCTGTTTTAAGAGAAAATAAATACGATGAACTACAAATACTTTCAGTAATTTATTATTTATGTTACAACAAATAGGGAAATCATCAGTTGAATTTTGTTTAATGATTTTAACTATATCATCAACCTTATATTTTGTGTCTAAAATATCTTTTTCTAAGGTTCTAAAATAATTTTCTGCTGACAATAAATATTGAAATACCTTTTTTTGAAACAAAAATTAAACTATTTGAATTTTCTTTGAAAGCTTTCATTTTTGTAAAAAGATGCAAAGAAACACAATCACTTGTTGTGTCTGATGGTGGCCTAAGTAACAATTTACAATTTTTACAAAGAGCATATTTACTCGATACTTTATTTGCAATACAACCACTCAGGTAATAAAGAGATTGCATTTCATCTACAACTAATTGGGAAGCATTTTCTATAATTAAATCATCTACTTCGTAAACTGGATCATCAGTGATCATATTCATATCTGTTTGTTTCAGCACTGAAATTAAGTTAGTATCTCCATCACTAGCATAATTACTGTTTTTTCCACTCATAAAATACTGCTCTATCACTATTATTCTTAAAGCAGTTTTAAACTCTTTGGCTGTTGGTACAGCATTCTTGAATCTAACAACAGAAAAAAGATTTTCAATTGCATCTTGAGTAAGACGCCCCAATAAAAAAAAATTAAATTTATAATTATTTAAGTATAAATCTTGCAGATCTAAAATTGATGTGGTTGAGAGTATCATACCCGTTTGTACAGGCTTCCAGCAGGGTTTGTTACCAATTTGGAATTTGTGGAATAACAGAATACATTTTTCCAAAATTGTAATTGCATTTTTATAATTTTCTGTTTTCTTGTGGCTAAGGGCTAAGTTCGGAGAACGAGAAGTCATTATACTGAACCACTGAGCTATTATATCAATAAACCATGCTGTGGTTAATGCCTCTTTACTAAGGCGTCCTTCTTTAACATAATATCTCATGGCTACGGCTGTAGCCTGCTGTACTAAAGCACATGCTGGCCCAACTTTCATCTTATCATAATGATTCAATTCTAATAGTGTATGATTCAGCTTAGGAGCCAGTCGCAATTCATTTTCACAATCTAAAGTAATTGTTTGTTTAATATAATCTACAGAAACTTGAGCAGATGGTAAACCATGCTGTTCTACAATATCAAGTGGTAAGATTATTTGCTTACATGAAACTAAGTGATTTCTGATGTTTTTAAAAATATGAGGCGGATCGGCAATAAAAAACAGTTTCCTTTCAGAATCACAGGGATGAGTACAATAATTTCTAGTTTTTGAATATTTTCCAGCCAAAATACCAAACTCACGCCAAACACCTTGATTTCCTCCCCCCATATCTGAAACTAATACATTAATAATCAACCCTAAAGATTCATATTTCTTAATATCAAGAAGTAGCAACTTTAAAGTTTTTGGACACCAGGAATTACTTGAAAAGTGATAGCCTATAACTTGTTTCCATCTTGTTGATAAACCACATATCATAAATACTAGGGCATGATTTGCTAAGGTTCCTACATTCCCTCCTGCTGTAGGGATTGTAGATTTTCCTACAATATATCCTGTTGAAATATCAAGATTAATTCCTTCTGATAGTGCCATTTCATCCATCATGATGACAGCATGTCTTTCAATAGGCTCCATTGTTCTAATTTTTATTTCCATCAGTTTCAAAACTTCTTCACTTACTCCTGAGGTAAGGTTCAGGCCTTCAATACGACGTTGTAAAGTTCGCTCAGAAGGTAAAGGATAGCCCATATTTTTCAAAAATTCATATCCTTTGCTTCCACATGCTAAGCGTATAGCTAGCGATTTCTGAATTGTTTCATTTGACCAATTGTGTACCATTCCATTTGATAAATATTTTACCTGATCATCATTAAACATTTTCTCAAACATCCCCTTTAAATTTTCGTTCTCTTTTTCTAATTTAAAAATGTTTTTCTGTGCCAAATTTAATTTTCTTTTAAGTGTATTCATTTCATCAAATTCAATACATAGAACATCATTTACTGAAGGCGTACTGCTACAGTCTTGAATGACACTGCAATTAGTGGCTGTTTCACTGTCATCAAGAATCACTGAAGAATCAAGATTGGAAATCTCACCTGAAAACAAAATATATTATCATAAAAAAAAACAACTAAATGTATAATTTTGTTTAAGAAGTTTAAATAATAGCGATAATTTTTAGTATATTTATATAAACTGAAACATCAGTGTTTCCTTTATAATATTACTCTTTACTTTAGTTACAATCTGTTCTACAATATAATTATTGTTCCTTTCACCAGAGCACATTGAAAGACTACTATATTTTTTTTATTTTTTTTAATGTTTGCCAGTCCTACTAGATATTGAAAAATAAAGAATACCTGTAATATAGATGCTGATACATTAATATATTTCTGCATATTTTTTTTCATGGATTCTAGACATTAGCATTTCAAGTTTACAAAATCTATCGCTTAATAATATACTGAAAGTTTAATATTATTGTTATAAAATTATTAATTATTTATTTATTGCTTTCAAAAATGTATAAAAAAAGAAACTAATACATAAATTTTGAAATTATCAAATTTTCAGATTCATGAATAGTACAATAATATTGACCACATTACTTGATTAAGTCGATATTTTAAAATAAGGTTATCGATACATCAAAACTAGTAAAATCATAATTATATTTTTTTACTAATATACCAGTAACTATTAAAACTGAAAATAAATATAAACTTACACTGGTTATTGTTAGTTGACTCAGTTTCAATGTCTCGATTCACATAACTGCAAGGCTTTCTGCTATTCTTTACAGGCCTATGGCTAAATAAAGTTGGAATAGCGTTTGGTTTTAGCTTCTTTTTATTTAATATTTGCCTTTCAAATTGATCTTCACTGAAATGCTCCTGTAGAATAATAAATGTAATGTAATAAACATATATTGGAAGAATAAGATTTAAATTGGTAGAAATTTTAAAAAGTGAAATGATGAGTAGCTTTCTTCATTTTTATATTACATTTCAATAATTTAAAATTATACAAAAACATATTATCTTTGTTCTCTACGTGTGCAAGTGTCGAAAGCCTTCAGATAAACCTTCAGTAGAAAATCTGAAGGTATTCGACACTTGCAACCAAATACTATTAAACACGTGGAGAACAAATACTACTACATACGTGAAGAACAAATATTTAGGAAAAGGAACTTTATATACTGCTGAAAAGCGAATTATATATTAACTTCAAAATAATAAAATTAATATAATAATTAATAAAAAAAAAATGTATAGGCATAACATACCTGATAAAGTCTTGCATTTTTGATTTGTGTCGCTGAGAAATGTTTTCTCGAAATTCGTTTCAACCAAATCTCACGCCGAGAACGATTTCGATCGCCTTGTGGAATCCTAAACAAAGCCATCGTTGACGAAGCACGATTAGCACAATTAAATGCACAGCAAAACACTGGCATTTTAAGAATTTTCAAACTTGGAAGCAGCAGAGAAAAGATTTCTAACCAACTCAATGCAGCGTCCAAAGTAATGAGACTCCAAAATGGCGGTTTGTGGTCATGTGATAGTATGCTGACCAATAGCAGAGCAGCGTTGTCGGCAAGTGTCGCGGAAAAGTCTGACGCTACTTTGGTAATAGAGGGCTTTAGTGTTCAAATATGGCTGCCAAGATTGTCGATCTGTTGTTAGAAGTTGAAGAAGAACTTTATTCATTGTTAGAAAGAGAATCAAGTACAGATTCCTCATCCTCGTCAGATGAAGAGATTATTATGTTATCAATGTATAGTAATGTAGGTAGAAAGAAAGCAAGAATTGAGAATTACGCAGAGAAACTGTCGTAGCAGCCGACAACATTCCCAGCAAACGACACAATGGACGCATTTTACATTACATTTCTATTTTACAATACAGAGTTGCTTTTTACTCGACGATTAAATTAAAAAAATATATATTTTATTTTACTTCTTTGTTTCATATACAACGCCGATGGTTCCGTTCCGCGAAGCCCTGGCACTACTTATCGGAATATCTCCGGTTTAGTGCCAGCGCGACTGGAGCCCGGTACGCTGGCTCTCCTGCCGACTTTAGGCTCACCGTCCCGGCAGAGTGCCGGTCAACGCCGCCCGCAAACTTTGGTGTCCGACAAAGATTTTTTTTTTTTTTTTTTTTTTTACTTGTCTGTGTTGCATAAAAGTATAGTTAATATTTTTAGTTACTTGTCATTAATGAAGCAATCACACTGCCGTTAAAATTAAGAAGTAGGAATATATTCACTATTCTTTTAAGAAACAGAAAGAAGTTTAAAAAAAAAAATAATTTAATAGAAGTGAAATTGCAAGTCTAAAAGAAAAAAGAATTAAATTTAATAGAAGCAAAATTGGAAGTCTAAAATAAATTAAAAAGAATTAAATTTAATAGAAGCGAAATTGCAAGTCTAAAATAAATTAAAAAGAATTAAATTTAATAGAAGCAAAATTGCAAGTCTAAAAGAAATTAAAAAGAATTAAATTTAACAGAAGTGAAATAGAAAGTCTATCGCATCGTCTGCTACTGAAGGAATAACCCACCTCCTCAGCCGGTTGCAAATACGTCATCTCGGTTACTGCAACCTGAAATCTGGTTGGTGTTTATAGAAGCGGTCACTGGTTGGCTGGAGTAACCGGCTTATTTTATAGAAGCAGTGGTTGCTCGGAAGGTTGCAACCGAAACCTTGGTTCCATTTTATAGAAGCACCCTAGGAAGCTCTCGACGATCTTCCTGCTTTTTGGTGTTTCCGGTGTGCCACCAGATAGCACAACCGTTTGCTGTGTGCTGCTTTTGCCTTATTCCTAGCTGTAAGAATAGATTTTTCTAGAATGAAATATCAATGTTTTCATATGTAAATTAAAAAATTACATCTGACGACAGTATGCAGGATTCTTATTTATTAAAAATATAACAGAAAAAGGGGTTATACGTGCCTGATGAATCAATGAAAATAGCAAAAAAGAAGGCACAATGCAAATAACAAGAGAGGAATCCTTTCCTCTCTTGTTATTTGCATTGTGCCTTCTTTTTTGCTATTTTCATTGATTCATCAGGCATGTATAACCCCTTTTTCTTTAATTAATTTATGGCATATTTCTATTTTAAATGCCTTTATTAAATTCCTCTCGTGCCTAGCCATGTGCAGGCCAAGGAATAATGGTATCCTTGATTGATACTAATTAATTGTTAGGATTCCTAAGGGGGGAGATCCCACACTCGGGAGCGAGAACTGGGATTACGGCCCCAACGCACCTTTCTGAGTCCGTCACCGAGGAAGTTTGGCTGGCTGATGAGTCCTAAAAAGGACGAAACGGCCCGTCCCAGTCTCTTCCCGGTGGCGAACTCAGGGTGCGAATCCTTTCCTCTCTTGTTATTTGCATTGTGCCTTCTTTTTTGCTATTTTCATTAAAAATATAACAGTATGAAAAAGAAAATGGTCTTTGTTAACTTATAACTGAGAAGCAAAAAAAATTCAGGATGTTACATGATTTTTATTAAATAATGAGAAAGAAGAAATTACATAATAAAGAGGAATGCTTTAACATCTAATATGCTTTAAATACAACCTTTTAGAATCTTTTAAAATAATTTATCTCCACCATTTATTATTTTATCTTAAACTGTCTTGTATTCTTCTCTCTTTCAACTCATTTAATATTTGTGCCTCTCCAAGTAAACTTACAGTTCTTCTGTTTTTATCTGTTTGTTTACAATGAAAATTGAAGCTTTCCAATTGTTTTCCAACCTTCTTATTTTCAGTTTTAATCCCAGCTTTTGTTATTATTAACCATTTCAGTTTGGAAAAACCAATCTATTGCCCCCAATTTCAATATATATATTTGAATTTCCACGGTTGTCAATATCTTAGTTCTTTCTAATCATAGCAGTTGTCTGCAGAATTTACCCAGGCTTCATTTTATTGAAGGTACTTGTAGTATTTTGTAATAGCATCTATATTTCAGTATATTTCTAATTCCACTGTTTTTATTTTAATTATAACACAGTAAGCAGTCAATTGTCTTGTACTATTGGTGAGTGAATATATTATTTTCATCACTATAAGAACAATTAATTTATATTATAATTAGTAAATACATAACTCCAATTGTGAAAAATATTTCATGTACTGATTTCTTTATTCACTTAGGAACTATAATTAGGAATAGGTTGAGTTGATAAAACAAAGAAATAACAGAGGTTCTTTTTACTTCTGCTTTAAAAAAAATAATGGAGACCGATTAAAGAACTCCAACATTTTTATTTACAAATCATTTAGTGATGCAAATATACATTAGAAAAAATATTTAATATACAGAAATTAGAAATGAAAATTACAAAAAGAATCATTAAACCTACACAAAACTTAAGTTAGTTTGGGATATTAAAAAAATTACAGAAGATAAAAACAAATATATAGATGTTATCAAAGAAAACAATAAATTTAAGGACAAGATTTATAAAAAAACTTCTAAAGATTTATTCTAGCCACTGTACTCCAATTGTGCATTCGCTTCATATAAATAACCATTAGTTATAACTATTAGTTACAATCTGCCAAGTTTTCAAGTGTTTACTTTTTACTAGTGGTTTTTTTTTTTTCAATTGTTTATTAATTTGTTTAATTTGTTTTTTGTTACAAATGTTCTTTATTGTTTATTTAATAGCTAAAATTTTTGTTATAAAAAGATTCTCATTTTATTCATTTCAACTGTTATTTTTTAAGTTTTGTATTTTTTTTTTTTTAATTTTTCGTTTGCAAATATTCATAATTTTGTAATTTTTTTTAATGTTGTTGTGTACGTTTTTTTTTAATTGTTTATCAATTTGTTTTCTTCTAGCTACAAATGTTCGTTATTGATTATTGAATGGCTAATATTTTGTTTTGTAAAAAGATTCTCATTACCTCTATTATTATTTTTTAATTTATTTAATTTTTGTTTGCAAATGTTCTTAATTTTTTTTTTATGGATTAACATTCCCCTATTACATGTATCCTTGCTGTTATTTACAAAATTAACACAACTCTTTAATCAATTTTAATTTTATTTCTTCAGACTGTTAAGGATAAGCTTCATAAACCTATTCCCTAATACAGAGAAATCATATGTAAAGTTTCCATACTTTTTTAGTAGATCTTTCCTTCTAAAGCCTCTACTATTAAAAATTCTAAACATCTCACCAAATTTAAATGTAAAATAACTACATTTAATACAAAAAGCAAATTTTCGAAAAGATTGCGTCTTTTCTTTCTCAAGCCTAAAATAACAATAATTTGAAGAACAATACTCTAAATTACATAAAATTCCTCGAGAAAATATAAATAATATATGAAAATAATACCATTTAGTTCCAATCTTTGTTTCTTTAACAATAATATACGATGGGGCTTAACAATTTAGTTCCTTGATTGTAACCTTATTATTACATTTTGTGCATATTTTATCTACAAAACTTTTAGCTAATCTTGTGAAAAATTTCTCTATTTCCATACCATCATTCCTATTCATGTTTTTTCTTTTTGTGTTCCGGATACAAATGCTTTCTATTATCTTTCTTATTTTGGTGTCTCTTTCAATATATAAAATTTTTATCTCGTTGTTAATACAATGATTTCTGTTCACACAATGTTCTGCCACTTCTGATTTTTCAATGTACTTGTTCCTAATGCTGGTACCATGTTCCATCATTCGTTCCTTCACTGTTCTTTTACTCTCGCCCAAATAGAATAAATCCCAATTCTTGCATTCTATTTTGTAAATTATACCCATTTCATGTTTTTTAACACTACTATTCAATTTGCAACATAAAATGTTTTTCAGTTTGTTGTTATATTCAAATCCAATATTGAAACCAAAACTTTTGCAAATTTCTTTTAAAGTCAGACTATTTTTGTTTAAGTATGGTATGAAATATCTTCTGTTGTTATTTGTTGTTAACTCTTTAATTTTCAATGTGTGGTATTGTTTTATAGTTTTATTTACGAATTTCTCCTTGTACCCATTTTTACTAAGGATTCTTTTCATATTCATAATTTCTCTATTGAATTCATCTTCACTACTTGTGTTGACGTCAATCCTTTGCATATAGTTTTCAATTATGTTTCTTTTTATGTTTATGTCATGTCCTGATTCATAATTTAGTATGTGTTCACTTTTGTATTTTTTTGTATAATGTTTCATAATTATCTTATTCTCATTTCTAGTTAAGCATATATCCAAAAAATTTAGACTATTGTCCACTTCCTTTTCTACTTTAAACTTGATTTCATCAGTAATCTTGTTAATTTCTGAGAAAAACTTGTCAAATTGTCTATCGGTCCCGTACCAGATTATTAAGATATCGTCCGCATATCTGTAATATTCAAATTTATATTTCGTCTTTTCCAGTAATTTGCACTCCCAAAAATTCAAAAATATATCACACAAGGTTCCTGACAATGGAGATCCCATTGTTCTTCAAATTATTGTTATTTTAAGCTTGAGAAAGAAAAGACGCAATCTTTTCGAAAATTTGCTTTTTGTATTAAATGTAGTTATTTTACATTTAAATTTGGTGAGATGTTTAGAACAGAGAAATCATTACAAATGATAGAATTTTATAAAGTGATACATTACATATCTTGTTAAAAACAAAAGGTAGATAATACATCATTAATACTAAATTACAGTTCATTACAAAGAGTAAATGGAAGTTGTTTGTAATGTGTTAAAACCACATTATTACTAAATAATTAGTTCATTACAAAGGGTAGAAGTGATAAGTTTACATCATTATTACTTCAATTCAAAGGAAGATGTTTTTTATGTGTTAATAACAACAATAAAATTACAATAACGTTACAATTAATTACAGGAATTTTTTGACATTTTTAATACTTTTTTTTGAAGTTACTGACCTTTAGAAATTTTTCCTTATTTATACACGGGAAAGTATTGACAACGCACGATTCAATTGTGAATCTGTCTATTTTTTCATCAATTTGGAATAAAATGTTAACCATGGGATCAGGATTATGTTTCTTTTCCTGGCAGTGGTCTGCCCAGTCTGATATGCCTAGCTTCATGTTTTTGCTTTATTTTTTCGTTTGCAAATATTCATAATTTTTTAATATTTTTTTTAATTGTTTCTCAATTTGTTTCCTTCTAGCTACAAATGTTCATTATTGATTATTGAATGGCTAATATTTTGTTTTGTAAAAAGATTCTCATTACATCTATTATTATGTTTTAATTGATTTAATTTTTGTTTGCAAATGTTCGTAAATTTTTTTTTATGGATTAACATTCCCCTATTACATGTATCCTTGCTGTTATTTACAAAATTAACACAATACTTTGTGTTCCTGTGCGGTGATCTCACTAATGGATAACCCTCATCCTCAATTGTAACTGCTTGGCAGATTGTAGCTAATGGTTAAACCATGTCCACGTTTATTGATATTGAACTGCGCTTTCTTGAAGTCTTATGGGATTGGCAGCAATGCCATTTGTCTTTATACTGTCTTACTCTAGAGGCTTTTAATTCATGGACTATTTTGTTACCATCACCTGAGGATGCTAGATGATTCGCTAGTGAAACCGGTCGTTTTTTAATTGTGCGTATGTTCATTTTTAACGTAAATATGTGTTGCCGTCATTTTATCAAACATATGCTACTGTAGTTATTGTAACTGTAATATATGCACAGCACCTAAAGACAGATTTATTTAAAAAATCTCATAGAACTGAAATGTAATAACTGAAGAATAAAAAAAGAAAACAAAAAGAAATCTGCTTTCTCTAAAATTTATAAACTTAGAACAATTAGAAGAGGATGGCATTATTGTGTTGTACAGAATACATGTCTACGTAACTACAAGTGCATGATCTACCACTACATATGAACATATTCCATGTCACTACAAGGCAGATACCTGTTGGGGTGACAAACCTCCTCACACATATAAACTGTTATGTAAGGAAGAAATAATAAATAATATAATTGAAATGAAACAGACAATACGTTCCAGTGTCACGTATGTAGTAGATGCTAACACTGATAGTTCCAAATATACTGTACATAACACAACTATCAATTACCTACAAATTTTCTATCTCCTTGGTTTTACTAATCATATTTGTAAACCTCCAAGAATAGCAAATACGACAACTGCATCTTCAGAATCATGTATTGGCCTTTGTTTTTCTGACATTAACACTATCAGCAAATGGGATATTGCAGATCATGTGGGTGTTGTATTCGCCATGAATACCTGAAATGATCATATCTATTATAAAAACATAAATAGAAATAGGATATATCATTCTTTAATTTCTGATGATTTTTTTAACAAAAGAACCAATGAGCTTCTTCTTCACATAATAACTCATTACAAGCAAGATACAAATAACAGTATTCATAACTTATAGCGAATAAGTAACACAGCCAAATGAAGAATTTCGAATGATAAAAATAAATCCTCAAAAACATGGGCAAATGTACACAACACTACACATAAACAACCATGAAAAGGCATTTCAAAATAAAAAACAAATATTACAGGACATTGAAGATGATCGAAAGGCATATGTGAACATTTGGGAATTTGTAAACAACACATAAACAGACACCTATTACAAATTTAGAAATAATAAACTTATTAATGCAGTTTGATGTGACAATTATCCTTGAAGACCTGACAAATGTTTTTAATCAAAACACCTATACAATAATGACAATAATTCCAATAAGCAAGCAAACATCAATTACAAAAGGAATTCGAAAACAAAAGCTATGGTACTATTGCCACCCACTTTAAATTACATCCGCAGCATAGTTTCTAAACTAAACAATGATATTTGTATGGACTGTGATTTTCTACAAGTAAACACAGAAATTGTGGCTTCTTTTATTATTCAATTTATTTAAAATTAAAAGATTTAATATATTAAAAAAATACAGAACCACGACCTGTTTCGCCTTTTATTCAAGGCATTCACGATTAACCTGGTTTTTTATTTCTATATATTTTATAATTATTGAAAGGATTTGTATATTTTCTAAATAAAATCATTCTTGATCTTGTTTAAAGTATTGTAGCAGTTCGTAGTTTGATTGTTCTGCTACGTAGCCCTATCTTTATGGTTCCTAAAGAGGGAAATGCATTTTTTAACAAATTTAAAATAACAAAACAAAGAACCCTAAGCGAACAATGGAAGTTCTAAAATTTCCTCTTCATTATCCATTATTTCATACTCCTACCCAGTAAAAAGAATAAGACTAGAAACAAAAACACCAACTCTTTCTTTTTATAGGTTTTTTTTTTTTTTTTAATTTAATGGTCTAAGTCCAAAAATAAAAGGGAGTAAAAACAAATTCAGAAACGACTGATTAATTCTTACAAATTACGAGTTACTCAAAATAAAACAACTATTCAACAAATATGTTAAAAGTTATTTCCCTTTTATTTTCATTAAAAAAAACACAAATTGAACCCTATTAAAAATCCTATTCAGCTACCCAAGGAAAGTTAACTAAAATGGATGGCCATTTTAACCATAATAACCATAATAACAATTCACCATAACGATGACAACAAAAAATTCATATTAAATAAATTCCTTGCATATTATAATAGATAATTAATAAAAATATTTTATTATATGAAAAACAACCTACATCAACATCAAAGTTTATGATATCTGAAAACCGAAATCTTTAAATTACTGAGTGTTTTCTTTCTTTTTATACACTCACTTGCAAAAGTTAAGCACGGAGCAGTAAAATGCCTAAAAATGAACAAGTACTGCTTTGATTGACATGAAATGCTGCAAATAATTAGCTCTATGTTTATTCATGAAACAAAACAAAGAATTACATACAGAGATAAACAAAATATTGAATTTTCATAACTTATAAGATGACTTCCTATTTGCGTCAGTAACAAAATGATGTTTAAATTCAAAACAAACAAAAAAAACCGACATTAATAGGGTATGTTAATACCCTATTATCAACCACCACAGAATCCAGTAATCACCCATTCCTCCTGTAGGACAGTTCCTAAAGCTCTGAGAGTGGCTAGCGGTGGGAAATGTTGACATACAGCAAGGCCAAGGTCATCTCACAGATTTTCAATTGCAATAAGGTCCGGCGAGTAAACCATAGCTAAATCCCCTCACTCACCAGAAAGTCGTCAACGATGGCAGTTCTATGGGGACGTGCATTATCGTCCATTAAAACGAAAGAAGGACCAACTGCTGCAGCGTACAGTTTCACAAAGGGGTCTAGGACTTCATCTTGATATCCGGAGGTGCCCATCCCCCCTAGACCTTATGGCTAACCCCTTCAAATATCTGACAGAATTTTTTCAACCCCCCCCCCCAAATTTTAATGGGGCAGTCTGCGCCGTAACTCCCCTGCGTGGGCATACGTGCGATATCGTACAGCCGTCACAGAACCTTGGCTGTACATGTGCAGGTCAGTGCGAAATCCCAATGAAATCCCTGCCCAGACCAAGATGCTTCCACCGTGGAATGCGAGATGTTCGGTGATGTTCTGGGCCGATTGCTTGTGCCTTGTTCCCTCCACACCCTTACACGCTTATCATTGGGTTGTATGGCAAATCTGTACTCATCTGTGAACATAACGTTACCCAAATCAGATAAAGTCTAGTTCACAAGCTGGCGGCACCAATATAATCATGCCCCTCTGGATCGGACGAATAAAGGAACACAAATTCGTGATACCAGGACGTACAGACCATTCATGTGTAGCCTTCGACGAACAGTAGTGGCAGATATCGTCTTACCAGTGGCCGCTGCAACCATAGATGTCACACGTGTGTAGGTCGATCTTCGATTTCGCTTGGATACAACAGCAATATATCGATCTTCCTCAGGGTTCATAACCCTTGGATGACCAACTACAGGTCTTTGGACAACTGTTTGGCTGGTTTGGAAGATTTTCCATAATCGTGAAATGACGGAATGATGAACGCCGAAGAAACGAACAACATATGTTATAGACTGTCCTGCTTCAATGCATCCGACAAGTCTGCTAGCGCTCAGAACCTTCCATTTATCTTCTGGAAGCCATAGAAACACGTCTAACTTGAAAACAAATCGTACAAATGTTCTAAACACCTTTCATCGGCACTCACATGCAACTCCTGTAACCCTTCACAATGCAGGCTTCTTATACGACTGCTTGTTTTGCATATTTCTCGATGCGAAACCGTGATGGGCTGTTACCTATATAATTTGCATACTTCCTTCTACCTTTGCAGCAAATTTCAGCTTCTTTAATTCAGATCTCTTACGAAAATTAACATTTTTCCTCTCCGTGCTTAACTTTTGGAAGTGAGTGTATATAAAGAGTGTTAAATTGTATCATTGTTCATAAAGTCTTTAGTTGATGCTCACTGCAAAATCCAAACAGTTTTAAAGTATCATTTTCCTTTATAGGTTGATAGGAAGAAATAGAAAACGATTACATACCATGACGGCTGAAATATCCAAAGAATGGAAGAGTTCTTGAAGGTGACCAACGACCTTCCTTCCTTATGTTGGTAAGACATATTTTGCTCCACCACAAATACACCTTTCTGTTTTCCTTTAGTCACACAATGAAACTGTAGTTCTTCTTTATTTTTCTTTAAATACAGGATTCTTGAGAGAAGCACTAATACTTTCTTCTTCCTTCTCTCCTGTAAGTGGAACTATATGAATTCACTGAATCGGAGACCTGATGAATTTCCTTTAGGCATCTTTCACCATTCTTCTCAATACATTTGAATAAATTAAAATTCCCTGTTGGGCATATTTAGTGAAAGATTTCCGTTTTTTTTTCTATTTCATTTCACAGATAGTTCTTCACTCTGTATCTAGGAGGACCAACATGAGGGAAAGAAACATGACAAAACAAGAGGGGGGAGGAAAAAAACAAAAAAACGAACTTTCCTGTTCTCCTTTCTCTCTTCTTTTATTCTTATATTTTTTTCTAACAATGGAGAGATAAACAAACAAGAGCAATCATCATCATCATGATATACATGCACAGATAACAATGCACAATCACACTTCGAAAGCAGCCACAGGATTGAAATCAAATAAGTAAATATAAAAACACAAACTACGAATAATTTAAGTAATAAATCCTGGTTCAATAAAAAGAAACTGAAAGTGAGTTATAAGGAAATTTAAAGAGATGTAAAAAAAAAAAAAAGCCTTATAAATAGGAAAAGATAAGAAATAGTAAACGAAGAATGTGACGAAACTAATTATTTAGTTCTTTTCAATGTTTCCATTCTTCCATGTTTGCTGTTTCCATTTTCAAAGAGAGCTGCTTTTTATATTTAGAATTTTTTAAGGCTTGTAATATTTATTTCTAAATCATATTCAAATTTTCCAAATGGGCAATTTAAAAAAATAAATAATCAATTTGTTTTATTTAGTATTTTAAGTTAGAATCTTTTTTTAATCAGTCCTATTATATCCTTGAGGTACAGCTAAGACATGTCTGCAGGTTACAATATAAAAATGTGAAATATTATAAATTAAATAACAAATAACAAAAGTAACAGAATTGCAAACAGAGTGACATACAAAATTAAAAATGCTATGTTAATACATAAAATCAACTTACTTCTTATTGGTTACATTGATAATTTTGAATTCTGTAATTTATTTAGTTAAAATTTTACGGCATTACTAGCTAAAAGACCCGATCTTTGCTCAAGTAACAAAAAACAAATATACTGATGTGGATGATAAAGAAATTGAAATTGCAAGATCACTTCGAAACTTCCCAGTCTGCACAAATAAATAAAATAAAAAGTAACTCGAAAGGTCTGATTTCATTACAAATCTGTATCTACCCAAAAAAACCTATGGAAGTATCCTTCAACCATGTTTGCCTATCCACTCACTGCTCTCCCGTATACACTCAAGAGTTCCAGGTTATCAAAATTTTGTAACGTCATAGCGCTATCACTTCAAATCTTCCCTAGATCGGAAACAAATCACCTGATCATTACAAATCTGTATCATGAAAAATCCCTGTGTATTATGTATAATAATATTTTAGTTCCAATTATCTCCACCAGATTAACGTGTACGCTATTAGGCACAACAATATTTGTGTAATTCCCAAAGTATGCCACCAGATGCATATGTGGCGCTATTATCCACAACAATGATCGACACCAGGTTCCAATGTAGCGCTAATGTGCAGAACAATATTTTAGTTCCAATTATCTAATAAATTTAAAGTGAGAGGTAAAAATCCCTTAAGATAATAAAAAAAATCACACAAACTTTGGATAAATAAGAAATATATTTAAAATTTTGCAATGTTTCGGCAATTATAGTTCCAATTGCCATTTTCAAATTACAAATAAACAGACGGATCGGAAATAAATAAGTAATCTAAGATTCAAAAAGAGGTTGAATACATTCATTGTTGATGGCATCAAAGGAAGGAAACAAGAGTCAAAAAACAATATAAAATGAGTAACAAAATTATTAGGTTTTTTTTAATCATATTTACTGAAATGGGATTAAAACAACTTCTTCAATGTACTTGATATTATTTAAAACGTAATGATTTTCTGCTTGTTTTTTTTTAATCTATTGTAGTATTATTATCTATAATAGTACCATACTACATATACAAACCACAAGCGGCACTCGAAGACGACAGAAGTAGACTTTACTATGATTTATCGTTGCATACAGATACAACCATCAGTGCAAACAGACCCAATATAGTTCTTCAAAAGCTTCAAGAAAGGAAGCTTTCCTAATCGGTATCACCCATCCAAATGATAACAATATCAATGTACACAGATAAAACCATCAATGCATTTTTTTTTCTCCTTGAAATGTTTTTATTATCAATATTCCCTTAGAGGAAATAAAAGAAATGTGGGTACAGCTGAGGGAAAAAGAAGAAATTAACGATGATGTGCTGATTGTTGATTATCTTTCACTTGATTTTGAAGTTGAGACCTCGGAAACACTAACTGAATCGGATATTTTGGACAGTGTGAAAATAAAAACAATACAGCTATGAATTGCGATGAAGATGATGAAAATGGAAATGATCATGATGAATAAATCAAAGAACAGTCGTATGATGAATTTCTTAGATCATTTGAAGCACATGGCTTTGTTTATCCCACATGCGAAGCAGTAGCGTGGTGGATTATTTTGTAACTACGAGGCTCCGCCTATCCTCAAGTGGTCCATTAAATTATATCCTTCTCTGAAAATATATTGCTGTCGTCTTCTTCAATAGGCGATAATCAACTCTACATCCAATCTGAAAATTTTGGAAGGCTTACAATCGTTGCATTCAAATCAAATCTTTTAGTTCAGCCTCTATATCTACTAGGGTTAAAACGAAGCACATGGCTTTATTTATCCCACAAGCCTAAAAGTAGACTGATGGGATATTTTGGAACTACGAAGCCCCGCCTATCCTCAAGTGGTTCATTAAACAAGAAAAAAAAAACTTTTTCAAATTAAAATAATAAATAAGGAAGAGAATGAAATGCCGTTCCTGCATGGCCGAGCGGTCTAGACGGCGGTCTGCCGTGTGGCTGTTGTGTTGGAACCTGGGTTCGAATCCCGGCGAGGGCATGGCTGTTTCTTTCTTCTTCTGTGGTTTCGTCCGTTTCTCCTCTGGGACTTACTATCTCAGGGTTATTTCTGGACGAGACGTGAAATCTCGTCCCCCTTCTTGAATTTCCTAGCCTCACCCTGACGTTGTCAGGTAGGGCTAGCCCGTGGTCCATAGTTGGCCAAAGTCGATGAAAGGAAGGAAGAGAATGAAATAAATGTGCAGCACATTACTACAAATATTATTTGAAAGTAATTTAAAATTAAAAATTAATATGGCTGCAATCCAAATTTATATTTGATTTAAAAAGAATTAAATATATTATGATTTAAATATTTGCATAATTCTACGTCAGAAGGAAAAACTAATTTAAGGAGAGGCGCGGCCTCGCTTTGACAGTCGGAATTAAAAAAGTTCTCAAGATTTCACCTAAGCAGTTCGCCAGATTGGCGAGATAAATCCTGAGGTTATGCACACGACGTCTACAGAGAGACAAAAGCAATGCATCACGGGAGGAGTCAAATTCACTTGTGACAGTGGCACGAATTTCAAGTGGGATAATGTGCGTTTTGTGTCCACGCCGGATTGTGATAAGTAATGAAACTAAGGCCTTCAACAAGAACTTCAAAACTGTGAGTAAACTTTATTTAATTAACAGAAGGGACATATTGCAAGGAAAATAGGAAAGACTAGATATTGAAAGGATATGGAAATTAGGTGAATGAGCGTCGAGGATATTGAAGGAAAATTCCACAGTAAAGCGGAAGAATATATATAGAAATTATAAAGCCATTATCGACGTACTTAATTATAAAGCCATTGTCGACATAGTTAAATCTAAAGCCATTATCGATAGTAGTATTAAATTGACTCTATATTATAAAATTAACAGTAATATTAAATTATTACAGAAGAGAAGATTCGTCACATGATCGTGAGAATTTGGATTAATAGCGATTTAAGACGTATTGCTAAGTGAACTTTGAGTTTGAATATAAACTATTCAATCATTAAGGAATTAGAAAGCCCATGATTACTTATACGATTGATTTAATCCAGTGTTAGTCAAGCTGACAGCAGCTATTATTATTATTATTATTATTATAAGTTATGAGAGAAATCTGATATCAAGTAGATATTTAGAAACTGACATTCTTCAAGCTTTGAAGTTATTAGGAAAAGAAGAATCACGCTTATTACTTACCTGAACTCAAACTGTCCTAGAAGAATTATATTACTAATTATTGAACTCATTATCATTCAACTAAACTTGTTAAATCATAAGTTTTTAATAATTCATTATCATACTAATTTTCAATAAATATTATTAGAAATTTTATTCAAGTGTCTTTGTGTGTGGAAAAAAAAAACAACAACATATTATCACAGTGGGTAATCTCCCACAAAATGATTTAAAAATAGAGGTAACATAAAAAAAAGGGGCAAGACAAACTGTCCATTACAACTACTACAATCGTCTTTTCCCCTTTTGATCAATTTTTACACAAACTGCACTTCCACTTTTTGTTTGTTTATTTTCACATTGCTCTAAGTACTATACTAGGGGTGGCCAAACTTGTTTAATGTAAGAGCCTCATACAACAAACTTTAGATGTTTGAGAGCTTGCACGACATGAACAAATATTACAGATGTTATAATGCACAAAATTTTATGTAAAATATTAAGAAAAATATCTCCATTATAGATTAATACATTAAAAATATATATATTACTTTTCTTAATATATGGAGTTTTTACTGTATTCATTTTTATTATCCATTAAGCTATGTAAAAAAACCAAAATAAATAAAGAATAGAAACATAGATGAAAAAAAAACTTTTACTAAAACATTATCATTTTAATGCATTGGATTACAAAATGGGAACACGTGTTTTATAGTGAACCAACAAATTTTAAATCTAATTGATAAAGGCTGATAACTGCAACGTGTTCGTATTTCGTAATCCGAGGCATTACAGTGATACTGTTTTTAAGAAGTTTTCTTTCCAACGGTATATCTATTCATTTTATATTAATTTCCATTAGTTTAAAAATCACAAAGTACACTTATACAATAGATGTTTTCAAAATCCTGATTGATTATTGTTTTCACTTAATTCACCGTATGTAATATGGAAATGAACTAAGGAAATAACTGAGAAAAATAGACAAATTTGTATTTCATTAACATTCAATGAAATGGCATCAACATTAAACTTGCATTTTACTCCAGTGGACTAAGTTTATACCTGGTAAATAATTATAAAGCTGGATTTTTTTTTTTTAATCTTGTATATTAATTGTGATACAAAACGAAGCTGAGCCAACGAGCCGCATGTGACTTGCATGGTTTGGACACCCCAGTACTACGAGGGTCGCTCTGAAATTAATGCCTCTATTTTTTTTATAAAAAATATAACAGGTAAAAAGAACACAATAACTGTTTGATAGAGCAAAGTTTTAGCTACACAAACTTATTTTTCCACACAGTCACTACCATTGGCTATGCATTTTCGCCAGTGATGAACGAGAGTCTGAATGCCACGTTTGTAAAAATCGAGACCCTGCAAATTGAGCCACGTTTTCACAGCTGCCTCGACGGCGTTGAAGATTGGATATCTTTGCCCATGCAATCCATCTTTCATGGGTCAAAACAGATGAAAGTCTGAAGGGGCTGAAATATAAGATGGATGCAGTAGGACAGTCCAGCCAATTTTGGCTATACTCTGTGATCTTGAAACTGGTGTGGGGTCTTGCGTTGTAGTGTTGCAGTTGCAACGTTGTCTTTTTCTCTGGCCTGGCTCTGGAAATTCTTGCCTTCAGCTTAGTCAGGGTCTCCATGTAGCGGTCAGAGTTGATGGTGTTTCCACATTCCATAAATTCCAGATGGATGATTCCCTTCCAGTCCCAAAATACAGTGGCCATCAATTTTACTGCGGAGGGCTGCATCTTGAACTTTATTGTCTTTGTTGGAGAATTCGCATGTCACCATTCCATTGACTGGTGCTTTGATTCCAGCTCGTAGTGCTGACACCATGTCTCGTCACCGGTAATGATGCGATCGAGAAAAGCATCACCCGCAGCCTTGTATTGGTTGAGCAGTTCCTGACAAACAAGCATTCGGTGTTCTCTTTGTTCCTGCTTGAGCATTCATTGAACCCACCTGGCACAAACTTTAGGGTATCCTAACCTTTCCAACATAGCTTCCAACGCATTAAAGCCGACATTCAGCTCCATACACAGTTCCATGATCATAATCTTCTGATTCGCGCGGAGCAGCTGATGGAGACGCTCTGCTTCATCGCCCCAATGTGATTTGTTGTGCACGTAGCTGTCGCCCTTGTTGAAAAGCACCACCCACCGCCTCACTGTGCTAACATCAACTCTTTGTCAACATTCAGCAAGCGTTTGTGAATTTCGATGGGTGAAATTTTTTCTGCGTCAAGAAATTCAATTACACACATTTGCTTGATACGCATATCTTCATCAGATGCCATTTTATTAGAATATCTCTCTGCTGCCACCTAACGTACGTCAGTAACCAGATATTGGTCGGAAGGTTCAAACTGTACTGCCATAGCACCAACATTTGCTTCTGACATCATGCTCAAACATAGAAAATAGGAGGCAGTACTTTCGAAGCGACCCTCATATATGCTAGTGAGCAATCAAAATGATTGTAATACTTACAAAAATATCATAGGACTTCTTGACTATGAATCTCTTCATTACAATGTTCACAATTTATTCTTGGTGTCAAGTTTCCAACTTCACATTAACTATAATTTACTCAGTGCTTGTCGTTTCACCTGTATGGGTTCTAATGTGAATTTTTATGTCATATGACCGTAAAAAACATTCGTCACAAAATTAACATTTAAAAGGCTTGTCACCTGTATGGGTTCTAATGTGAAAATTTAAATTGCTTGAATTTTGAAAACTCTTCTCACAAAATTCACATTTAAAGGCTTTTCACCTGTATGGCTTCTAATGTGAGAATTTAAATGGCTTGATTTTGCAAAACTCTTTCAACAAAATTAACATTTAAAAGGCTTTTCACCTGTATGGGTTC
>JAFIDM010087044.1:0-21396 GCA_023159025.1 Thereuonema tuberculata
CGAGGGTCCGGTGAAAAGAGTGTCGGATAATCGAGGTGCTACTGTATCATTAAATTAGAGCTACAAGTAAAAATCAAACCATTATCGACATGATTAGCGCAATAAACTTTTTTAAAAACAAATTGAAGTTATTGATTAATCAACTTGAACCAAAGGATCTCAAAAATTTTCCAGCTTTGGAAGCTAGAGAAAGTTCTCACTTAAATTATAATAATTACGAGACAGAGCTAAAAAACATTCTAAGCGAAAGACGTTTCTCTCATTTCAAAAAATTGACGGATATTGTAACTTTCATTTTCTTGTGAAGACATTGAAAAATTTGCTACCGAAATATCAAACACTTTCAATATGGAGATCTCTTCTGTCCAAAATGAGATATTGCAGATAATGTCAGATATACATCTCAAAGCCAAATTTTGGTCTTTGATACCCGAACACAAATACCCATGTTTGAAAAAAATAGCTCTTTAGTTAACAGGATTGTTCGGATCAACTTAACTTGTGGAAATCTGCAGAAATGAAACTTGGCAGTCATTTCCTCGCTCTATTCATGTTTTTTTTTTCTGAATTTCTGAGTGAAGATTAAAAAGCGTTCAATTATCGGAATATAGATATTTTGTAAACATAGTGTAAGAAAAGGAAAGATGGATTTAAGAGGTTTCTAAATAAAAATAAAGAAAGAAAACAAACAAATTTGAACCGAATCGATGAGAACATACGCTCCTTTCTTGCCGAAAAGATCGCAAAATCACTGTCTACAAATTCTAAAATAAGCAATCTAAATTCTAAATCTATGTTGCATTTGTTCTTTTTTGTAATTTTTACTCAAATATTTATTTTGGACTATAATATTGTGTTACAAATAAAAACATTTGTTAACATTTCGTTTGGCCCGTATCGCATTTCCAAATTATGCAAATCGTGGCTCTTGCAATGCTCGTCGAGTTTGAAGAATACGTCAGAATACAAAACAAACAGTATTCACAGTGGAACGTATGTCCTCAAACGTCATCCGAATATGCTAGAAGGTACAGTAGGGTTCATAAATAAAAGACAACAAATAAAGAACATATTTATTAGTCCTATGTTTACAATATGACACTAAAGTGTACACTTAACTTCAGAAGCTGTGAGTTCACAATAGATGCTCAAAGTCCCTCCCACCAACACTAATACACGCCTCACAACGTGGATGCTTTATTATTTATTTTAGGTAATTTTAAAAAAATAATAATAATTATCTTTTTAAAAATTGTTTGATTTTTTTTATTACATGCCATCCAATAATCATAATAAAAACCGTTTTCATTAAAAACTTTCTAAATATAATGCAAATTTTCATAAATAAATGAATAAATGAATCTTAATAAAGAGGCTTCAAATTTTTTTTGAGCATCAGCAGTATTTTAAAAATACAAATATCTGATTCCTTGGGACGATTGTAATGAAAAATGTCGTGGAAAAGAATAGATTTAAATTCGAGCGAATTTCTTAAATATAAGAACATAAAATAAGCTTTTGTTCCAAGATGATTCGAAAGTATTTTTTACTATCACTACAAAATTAAATATTACCAGTTTCCTTAAATCTTAATCTTTGACATATTATCTTAAAGAAATTAAAATTTCTTATAAATTTCTTGTAAAAATAAGATGCTAAAATTTTATTATAATCTTAAAAAATTATTATACTGTCTGAGTTTGAATTTTTCGTTAATATATATATGTATCTAAGATATAAAAAGCAACTAAACATTTGGAAATGAAAAAGACGCGAATTTAACTAACAATACAGGCTCTTAATTACGTAAGGCTTGACCTTCCGAAAACCTCGGCAGAGAACAACGCCACTGCGGGAAAACCGGCAATGAACTGATTAATATGGGAATGGGTGAAATTTAAAAAAAGATTATATGATAAATTAGAAATCGTTATCTTTATGTGTCTTCAAAGGGTGATTATTTATGAATTTATAATGTAATAGAATGGATCATTGTTGTTCTTCTCATTAGTAGCCCAAGTTAGCCCAGCTTATTTGAAAAATAGCGAAATTCAAAATTTAATAGCGCTGAGCATATCAAAAGTAGCCCAATCTGGCAACCCTGCGGCTAATTTATCCTCATATCATCAGCGGCAAAATTTAGAAACAATTTAGAAAACAAATACGCAATATTCCAACACTTTTGCTCTTTTACATTCAAAAACTAACAACAAAATTACAACTAAATAACCTAAGAGATTTGGCTTTGAGTTTTAGCCTATTCGACATTACTTTTATATTTTCCATAAATAATCATCAGATTGTACATGATTTTTTTTTCCATTTCTCTCTAAATAATCTATATTACTACAATCATTTATTTCTCTGTTTGTCCGGCGCAATTTTCTGTGCGAATGGAAAATAGAAATAATTTTTACAATGAAATTTCCGCGACAAGAATTGAACCTGCAACCTTCTGACTCGAAGTCGGATGTGTTATCCATTAGACCATATGGACTACAACTCTTTTTATATTATTTTTTGACTTATATCTCCGCAATGGACCACTTGAGGATAGGCGGGGTTTCGTAGTTCCAAAATATCCCACCAGTCTACTTTTTGGCTTGTGGGATAAACAAAGCCATGTGCTTCGTTTTAACCCTAATAGATACAAAGGCTGAACTAAAAGATTTGATTTGGATGCAACGATTGTAAGCCTTCCAAAATTTTCAGATTGGAGATAGAATTGATTATCGCCTATTGAAGAAGACGACAGCAATATATTTTCAAAGAAGGATATAATTTAATGGATCACTTGAGGATAGGCGGGGCTTCGTAGTTACAAAATATCCCACCACGCTACTGCTTCGCATGTGGGATAAACAAAGCCACGTGCTTTGTTTTAACCGGTTTAGATACAGAAGAAATATTATATTACATACATACATACATACATACATATCCTTTCCCGTTCCACCAACTGTGGGTCTAGGAATTAACTAGGCCTCTCCACCTCTCCCTGTTCTTCCAAGCCTCTTCTCTACATATTCTTTCCCATGGGATGCCTCTCTCTTCCAGGCTGTGCTTCACATCATCCAGCCATCGCTTACGCGGTCTCCCTCTTGGTCTCTTCCCTCCTTCTTTTAACTCATGCCACACCTTAGGAGTCCTACCATCTTCCATTCTTTTCACGTGCCCGAACCACCTCAGCCTTCCCTCTTCCACCTTTTCCCTCAAACTTTTTACCCCCAACTCCTCCCGGATATCCTCATTTCTCATTCTATCTAATCGAGTCTTCCCTACTATACCTCTAAGAAACTTCATCTCCCCAGCTTGAAGTCTACTCCAGTCTCTAGCATTCATCACCCATGTCTCCGCTGCATAGGTGACTATAGGCACGTAATACATTTTATAGATTATTTCTTTTGCCTTCCTTGGGACTTTCTTATCCCATATCAGGTGTCTCACTCCCTGGTATAGCTTTCCCCCTTTCTCCAACCGTCTTGTGATTTCATGCTCCACTCTACCATCACTTGTTATTTCGGTCCCTAGGTAAGTAAAACTATCTGTGATCTTCAATGCCCTGTTGTTTATGCAGATATCCCTTTCCAGGTTTTTGTCCCGTCCTACCACCATCACTTCACTTTTCTCTTCGCTAACTTCAAGATCCACTAGTTTCAGTTGTAGAGTCCATTCATCCAATTCCCTCTGTACGTCAACAATTTTCTCACCCCATATTACAATGTCATCTGCGAAGATCATATGCTTTGTGTCTTTACTCTGTTTTTGTAAGTTTTCCTTAACCTTTCTTCCTACCCATTCCATTATTATATTGAACAGCATTGGCGACAAAACACTCCCCTGCTTTAATCCTCTCTGGATTTCAAACCAACCAGTTGGCCCTTCTGTGGTTCTTACTCTACATCGGTTCACCCTATATATTTCTCTTATCCAGTTCACTATGTATGGATCCACTCCCAGTTCCTCTAGACTTTGCCATATGTATTTCCTGTTCACCATATCGTAGGCCTTTTTTATGTCGATGAACACCATATACACTTTCTTCCCAAATTCCCACTTCTTTTCCACCATCTGTCTCACTGAAAAAATCAAATCGATTGTACTTCTCCCTGGCCGGAACCCATGTTGTTCTTCACCTAACAATCTCTCACACTTAGTTTTCATTCTGTTCAGGAGAATTCTTTCGAACACTTTAGCGCATTGGCTCATCAAGGTGATTCCTCTATAATTCTTACACAGTCTCCTGTTCCCCTTCTTGAAGATCGGTATCACTTCTCCTTTTCCCCAATCTTCAGGTACTGTGCCTTCCTCCCAAACTGTCCTCATCACTCTATACAACCATTGTACTCCCACCGGTCCTGCAGCTTTCACCATATCTATAGTAACTTCATCCGGTCCACCTGCCTTATTATTTTTCATTACTTTTACTGCCTCTTCCAATTCTTGCCATGATGGTGGGTTTCCTTTTGACCTTTCACCTTTACTTATCTCCACTTGGATTCCCTTGGCGTGCTCATTTTCCTGTTCTTTGTTGTTCAAAAGGTTTTTAAAATAGCTCTCCCACAGCTTCCTTATCTCCGCAGCTGTCTCAATTGGATTTCCCTCTTCTGTTTCCAAAATTGAAGCCCCTTCAGTTGGTTTTCTCTTATTTCTGATCATTCTGTATAGAAGTTTTTTGTTCCCTTCTACATCTTCTTCCAGTTTCTTTGTGAATTCGTCCCATGCTTTCTCTTTCTCTTCCCGTATTATTCTTCTGCACTCCTTTTTCTTGTTCTCATATAAGCCTTTCTTTATTATCTCCTCTCCATCCTTTATTTTCCTGCTTTTCCACAATTCTCTCCATGCTTTGTTCTTTTCCCTCACAGCTTTTACTGTATTCTCGTTCCACCATTCACTTCGCTTTGCCTTCTGGTTAGCCCTTCCTGAAGTTCTCCCACATACTTTTTCTGCTGCCTCGACAAAAGCTATCTTGAACTTTGACCATTCTTCTTCAACTCCTGCAGTTCCCTCTCTTGGCAATCCTGTCGTTATCAGTTCTTTAAAATCTTGTTTAACTTCTTGCTTATTCAACTTCCATATCTTAATTCTTTTAACTGACTTCATTGTTCTCAATTTCATCGGTCGTATCTGAAGATCCCCTACCAATAGTCTATGATCGCCATCCATTGCAACGCTTGGGATCACTTTAACATTCTTTAATTTTTCTCCCCAACCTTCATCAGTAATAATGTAGTCGATTACACTCTTAGTTACTCCATCCCAGCTATATCTTGTAATCATATGATTTTCTCTCTTCTTAAATCTGCTGTTTCCCATTCGTAATCCGTTCCTTTGACACAAATCCAACAAGTTTGCTCCCTCCACATTTCTGTCTCCCCATCCGAAGGCGCCTAGAACTCTCTCATACCCCTTTCTATCCTTTCCCACTTGTGCGTTAAAATCTCCCATTATAATGTTGCATTTTTCAATATTTATTTCCATAAGTTCTTCAAAACTTTCTTTTTCTTCTTTGGAGCAGCCTACTTGGGGAGCATAAATTTGCGCTACTTGTACCATCTCATTACCATTTTTAATTTTAATACTAATCATCCGTTCTGACAGATATATCACCTCTTCAACTAAATATTATATTAAAGAAGGATATTCCAAGCGTTTTTTTACAGAATTATTAAAATAAGGATCTGCACAGTACTGAACCATCGTCTTGAAATATCAAATATCGACCATTTTTTTAATTAATTCAAACAAAGTTATATGTTTGTTTATCGCACAAGCTCTCGCCGCATGTGGGATACACGTCATACGTGACGTAGATAGGAGCGTAAACCTCAAGTGATCCATTGTTGTGTTGTTGTTGTGCCCCAATGTTAGTGCAACAATGGAAAACGGTTTTTCATTTTTTATTGTCACGAGGAAGTCGAGAAATTCAAAATGAGCATTACTGAACTTCAAAATAATGCGTTAACTGCTTTCTTTGGAATCGAGTTTTGTTAGATTATCTTAAATTTTATTTTCTTCTTATTATTACTTTTAATAATTGAATATACCTTATTAATATATTTTTGCAAAAACAACTAAACTTATTGATTCACGTGTTTTTGAAATTTGTTTAAGCTTCCAACTATTTTGTTTGTTGTACTTATTCCAATTTTATTATGCTTGAAAAAGAGATGGCTTGAAAAGAGTCTTCAAAACTTCAAAATGTTGCTTTAACCCCTTTCATTGGAATCGATTATTCTTGGATTATCTCATATAAACCATCGTTTTATCATCGATTATCAATTAGTATCGAAATAGACAACGAGAGAAAGGATGAGATATTTTCAAAGAACTGTTAATAATGTTGTAATCTCGGCCATTCTTGACTACAGGTAAAATTTGCCTGAAGTCTCCGCCAAAGAGGAAAATTTGTCTAGATTCACAAGTCATCAGAATTTGGTTATCTTCACTCGAAACAATAATCACAATCAATTCGTCGCCAGGAGTATCGTATTTAAGCTATGATCTTCATTTAACATTTATATCAACCAACGTCCATCTAAATAAATCTCTTCTTCAAATATCTATAACGAACAATCTGTACACGGGAGATGCCCTAGTATTCCTTAATTCTCGACAATTTGTAACTGTCGTTGTAGTAATTGAATTTCAAAAAGCATAAACCTAAAAAAAATCTAAATCTTTATAACTTTGATTATCAAGCAATTAATTAATTTGCCAAACTTGTCAAATTCAGAACGTACTGGGTTAAATAAAATATACTAGGCCTAACTATTTCTAAAAAAGTCGATAATTTAATGAAAAATAATTTTTAATTGAGCATTTTTAATTTTAATTGTATATTTCAATAGAAATAAAAAGCAAAAAAAACATCTAAACGTTACTGCAAATTATCTTTGTAATTAAGGATAAAACTATATAATAATAAAATATTTTATATAGAAATGGCCGTAACCATTATATTCTTAAATAAAACTGAATTGCTGAAATTATTATAATAGTACAGCAGTAATTCAATCTAACATTCCTTAGTCAGAAAAAGAAAATATTATGGAATTATAAAAGACCTGAACATTATAGTGTTCACGTTGTAATAACAAGGTTAAATTTGATGTCTTTGATTGTTGAATCTTTGCATTACTTTCAGATTTGTGTTTGTGTGAAAGAAAACTTATCTTTCAGTATCTTCCATTTCACACTGAAGGCCTAAATAGATAAAAGCATTCCTGAATCCATGTTTTCAAAATGGCAGCGCCCATGTTGCCGATTTAGGCCTAGGACAAAATCTCGTGAGTGATTCAATTATCTGTGTTTTCAAGATGGCAGCGCCCATATCGCCGATTCAGGCTTCGGACAGAAATCTCGTGAGTAATTGTTAAACAATGATAAGCGCGCGAGCGGCCCATTGTTACGCAATTAACGAGTCCGTGCTCAGTGCTTTTCGGAGAAGAAAGTCACGCTTCAGATCGGCAGTTCGTTGGCAGTCTCGGTGCGGAGTGGATGTATTCCTGGTTTCCGCACAAGGCAGTTCGTTTCCAAGTTAGCTGCAGATAGGATTTGTTCCTTATTCGCTGAAGTGCAGTTAGTTCCAAGATTCCAGTGATAACGATTAGGATCCTTTATCACTACGTTATTACGATAGCTGCGAAGTGATCAGCTATAGTGAAGCCGTTCGTTACCGCAGTGTGAAGTTCAAAGTTCCGTACTGCAGAACTCCAGTTTCTAAGTGAAAAGCTGCGATTAGTGTGCTTCTATTATTGAGAAGAAATCCCGATTGATTCTCTCAATAAAAACTGTGAAAGACAATGCTTTAAAGACGTATTCTCGGTGAAAAGCCATTTGGACGAAGATCGCTGTTCCATTTCGAACGTGGGTCGCCATATTGGATTCTAGGAGAATTACCGATCTACGACGTGGATGTCCGAAGTTCCAGTTCGACGGAAAGCAGAAATATTACCCAGTGAGTACTGTTTTATTTCAGTGAGTTTCGGACTCTCTTCGTCCAAGCCCAGAAGTTTTAAGATTAACTTTTAAACGAAGAATTGAGACTCTGGCAAGCGAGCCGAAGACGGACTTTCGATTAACTCGCACAGATAGTATCTAACTTTAAAGCATTAAGTAATTAACGTTATAGAAATAGAAATGTATTTCTAGTTTATTTATCTTTTGAAATTCTCTGTGAGAGATTGTATTCAAATTTAAAGTAAGATTGTTTTATTAAACGTTTTATTGTTTTGTTACACTTTCGCATTAATTTATTTTACCTTCCTAATTAAGCCTTGCATAGTCGGAATCATAGTAGCTCTCCAGTTAGCGATAAACCTCTGCCGAGGGAATTTAATTCGGATTATTTTTCCCCTCGTTAATTTATGGTCCCAGTGAAGTAAAAACGAATATAGTACATTCGTGCTACACTTGGTTATGGTGGTATAATAATCACACAAAGGGTTATTGGCCGTAATAATAATCACACAAGATTATTGTAATTTGTTGTAAAGTTGATTGTTTCAATAATCTATGTTATGTAATTTTCACGTAATCTTCCTTAGTTTGTTGTTAAAATTCTTTTTTTCGTTACTTAATCATTGTAGGCTTGAAGAAGGAGACGATTTCTCTTCGAAAAATTGCGTTTATATATATTTTATTACATTTATTTGTGTTGATTATATTGATGATTAATATTATAGTGTTCTTCAGAGTTTTAAATTATCTTTGCAAATGCATATAAATTATGAAACTGCTTTATTATCTAACTTTAGGTAGTTAAGATTACATCTTGTTGATTTCATTTTGCTCAGTAAAACGAAGGAAAAAACACTTGGCATAGCTTTATTCTCCAAAAATTTCCTGTTTTGGAATTATAATGCAATGATTAAATGGTAAAAATGTTTTGAACAAGCTCGCAAGCCTATGAAATAGGCCATTTTCGTATATCCCGCCGAATCTTTATTTCGCACATTTTGATTTGCTAAAATCTTGTGGAAGGATAATCCAAGCGAATATTTAAACAGAATTATTACAATAAGGAACTGCACAGTATTGAACCATTCCATCTTGAAAAATCAAAAATCGACGATTTTTTGAGTAGATCTAATTCAACTGTCACATTATGTATTCTGCCTAAGGGCTTTCTGTTTGTTTATTCCACAAGATGTTATATGATGGCAGGGAAGCCAAGCACTGTGACTGGAGGTCTTTTGTACTAACCCACAGAAGAAACGACAGATGGAGAGAAAGTCTATTGGAAGAAGGAACGGGATAACCTAGAGAAAATCTGCCCATCGCGGATCGCCCACCATCACGAAACTCACATGAGTACCGAACCCCGGTGCTCAGAGATTAGTAATTTGAAAATATGGTAAATTATCTGAAGCACTGAAGACGTATGGGCTTATCTTCTTTTTGAGAGATGAAAATTAACTTCAGAAGCAATGTAAACCGATTTAGCGTATTTATAAAATCAGTTCACAGTTAAAACAAATACTATGAGCTTAAAATGTTAGTAAACTAAATATAAACTTTAAATTAATGTCATTTCCATTTGATGCATCATTCAGATCAGTTTGGGCAAAATTTACTTTAGTAAACATGTAATAAAAAAAGTAAATACTTATTGTTAAACAATTATAATGACTTGTTCACCGTCAATATGGGTAACACTGGCTGATGAGTCCTAAAAGGACTAGACGCCGTCCAAGATTCGCTTTGACTATAGCTGAAGGCGTAAATGAATTCGTGAATCTCATTATTGCTTTTTACATACCGGTATTGGTTTGTGCACGTTAAACTCTTCCATAAATAATCAGCTAGAAATTTGTTTTAATTTCATTAATGTTTTGAACAGCAAAAATTAACCTGGAAATTAAGAATTGTGACAAAATCTCTGAATTTCAATGGTCATTTCTTAATTTAAAAAGTCATCATCTCTAATTATATTTCAAACACGTAAAGGCAATAGAGCTCTGAACCACTGATCTCTTTAACCTATAATAATTAATAAATAAAAGTCATGCATTAAAAAAAAAATAGAAATTAACCCCAATTCTAAATTTTATTTTGCCGAAAACCTGGACCTTTCTTTTAAACAGATATTTCGTTTTATTTCATTCACGTTTCTACAATATTAAATTAGTTAACACAGACACTAATCCCTTTTAAAACTGTTTTTTTTTTTTCAATTATAAATATTCATCTGAAACTCTCTTCTCTATAAAACAAACATTTTCAAACATAATACAATAATAAACTTATCTTGTGCTATCTTACATCAAACCTTCTTTTAAAAATAACAAACCCTGTGATTAAAATAAACTGAAAACAATTCAAAATCAACAAAACCAATAACAAAATCAACAATAAAAATAAAATCTCGTAGGAAACTAACTTACTAATCTATATTATTAATATCTTTTCTTTCTCTGTCTGTCTGTCTGGTGCAATTTTCTGTGAGAATGGAAAATAGAAATAATTTTCACAAAGAAACGTCAGCGACAAACATGAACCTGCGACCTTCTGATCAGAAGTTAGACGTCATCTCCATCAGGCCAGGGTGACTACAACTCTCTTTGATATTACTTTTTTGACTAATGTGTCCTTCCCCTTCCCCCATCAATAAGGAATGTATTAAACCTTTTTTTTGCATGAAGCTCAAGATTGTTTATTTATTTCAAATTATTTTTAATTCAAAAATGACAATTAAAACTACAATTGCCGAAACGTTGCAATATTGTAAATATACTTAATTAACCAAATTCTATATGATATTGGAAAACAAACGCTTGTACGCGGGAGATGTTGGAATAAAGAAAAGAGAGTCAAGAAATAAAGAAGCACTATTTCTTTAGATAGATTACTGAAAAATCACTATATGTAATTCAAAATTCATCAATATTTGAAACTCAAAAACCACTGAAAAGTATCAATTGGAATTAAAAAAAAAATTCACGATAGAAAGAAGCACTATTTCTATTAGGTAAAACACTGAAAAATCACTATTGGTAACTCAAAAACCACTGAAAAGTATCAATTGGAACAAAAAAAAGAGAGTCAAGAAAGAAAGAAGCAGTATTTCGATTAGGTAGAATACTGAAAAATCACTATATGTAACTCAAATAATCATGTCAAAGTCAAGAAACTCACAATCACCATGCGACTCATCAACAAAGATGACCAGAATCAGAGAAATTTTGCCGAATATTTGCTCAGAATCGGAGACAATCGAGAACCACATAAAGAAGGAATGATAACACATTGCCTGATAACACTGATATGCCTTTTTTACCTTTCAGTCTGCTTCACGAGAAAAAACAACTGAATTTAGTAAACTCAAGTATCCTGAATTCGAATCTATATTCAGAATTTTTGTATCAGGTCTAGTTTTTTTTTGTAATTTACACCTTAAACTCAAAAAACTAGAAATTTTGGCGAACTTCATAAGTAAAACAAAAAAGAATTAATGGGATTATCTGAGTTATGAAAGTGACAAAACAAGTGAAAAACCTTAACTAACTAATATAAAAAAATCTTACAAGTATTTTCATAGCTATTAAAACTGTACAATCACAAATTTTCAGGACTATCTGTATGGGGTTAGGACTATATGTGGGGCTATGAAAAATTATTATACTTTTTAGCCCGTTTTAAAAACGTGGTATATTAAAAAAACTATTTTTTGTAATTATTTATATCAGATGAGTCCTCGTGGGTTAAAATAGTCTCGAGGCTCTTACAATGTTCTAACAATTCATATTTTGGCAGTTCTCTTAAGTCATATACGTTATACAAAAAAGCAAAATGTTTACTACGCTCAGAAATCTGGGAAAACCTTAACTCCAAGGATTTTATAGCTGTATCTATAATGTGAAAAAATTCTTCGATCTTATATTTTTGACGGGGATCAATGATTGGCTCATCATCACACTCGTTATGCCCAAATAAACACCAGCATATTTTTTCATCATTGATTTGCTTCATTGAAATGTCAGTAAAGTGTTCCTATCATTGTGACCGATCACACGATGGAGGAATATATGATGAAATAGTGCATATGATTGGCAGAGAGTTAAAACCAATCAACGTCGAGCTCGATATTATGGCGAAAGATTCCCCAGTCACGAAAAGACGGTGTTAATCTTTTTTTAGAGATTAAAATCGTGTTTCGGCAATGCAATTTCGGTAGAATTTGAAATGACTTTTAGCAAGCTGTCAATCTGTTCGAAACTAATTGTATATTGTATTGAAGCATCTCTACTATTTAAGCGAAAGCGAGGTGAAACAGCGGCAAATCTCACAGGCCTTAACGAGCTGAAGAAATGAAATCTCTCTTTAAAAAGTTGTCATCTGCAGATTCTAACGCATAGAATTAATTTATTTCAGTAAAAATATTGTTTATTTTCGAAAGATAATCTCCTCACTGTGATACTTAATTTATAAAAGCCTTCCGATTCAATCGAAACGGTGGCAAAATGGCGCCGGTTGGCTTCTTCGCTCTCGAAGCTCGTCTGTACTGATTGGATCTTTCACTAATTGCTATCATTGAAAACATCGATCGGATAGAACAGTTTCTAAATTTTTTCATCATTGAAATCAATGATGAAAATGGTCAAGTGAGGCAAATCACACGATCATAGACCTCAAAGATAGGGTCAATGATTGAAAACAATGATGAAAAATATGATGGTGTGATTTGGGCATAACCAAACTGCTTCTTTTTGGAGCGAACACGATGTTTAGGCACATTTTCAAAATCTAACACCTCGCTGTCGATTTCAGCAGCTAAGGCTTTGGCGTCTTCAAGAACTTGAGTAAAATACTCATCTGAACGTGAGTTTTCAAAGAAAACTTTGGTGTTTTTTATTAATTTAAAGACAGAAACAAAGTCAAAATCTTTACTTTATTTGCATTACTTTATTGACGGGATTTATCTGATTCAAAGTTTCGTACCAAATTATTACAGAGCATAAAAATTTAAACTGTTTAATTTGATTCAACAAAGCCGAAGCTTCGTCTCGTGTAGAGGTATCCATATCTGTGTTTTGGCAAACACTAAACAATGCATCGTAAACTTGCCCTATTTGTTGTCTTAGTGGTTATATTGCTTCGATTCGACTTTCCCATCTCGTGTCACTAAGTGGTTTTTAGAGTAATACCTTTTACATTCATCAAAAGAATTGACCATCTCAATGTTGAAGAGGAGAAGAAAACGTAAATTAAAAACATGATAACAATTTATAAATCATAATTGTAAACAACAATTAAGTTTGTTGTATCACCATGGTTTTATTTATTTTATTGTTATACTTTTTGTAACAACAATAAAATTAGTTAATAGTCACTTTTTTATTCTTAAATCGTTTTGAGATGTTTAAGCAAATTGTAACAACAATTAAATTTGTTAATAGTTCATGTTTTTAATCAATTGCTGCCAAGCTTGTTCTTAATTCTGTTTATGACATGTTTATATTATTGACTTGAAAAAAGGAATATGTACAGTTCCTGAAAATTTGTCTCCCTTATTAGTATTTTAATAAATATTTAAATACTAATGAAATGTATGGAAGAGTGTGTTTCTATCTAATTATTACATCAATTTAGATTAATTATTTTTAGTGTTTGTATATAATCTCGTATTTTTAATTATAAATCCTCAGCTTGAGGAAGGATCCTCTTGGATCAGAAATCGGTCCTGTGCTTATGTAATTTCTAATTTTTAATTTTGTGTTAGTAAAATAAATTAAGCAGATACATGAGCTTTGCATTTATTCATCAAAAACTATGAGCAGTGCATGTAAAATTGTTGTAATAATTTAGTTGGTTGTTTGTTTGTTTTTTTGTTTTGTTGTAAAAATTATATTAATAACTAATACATTAATTAATTATAAAAACAAATTAGTTCACGAATAAACTGCTTATTACTTATTATTAATATTAAACATATAAATGACATCAGACTCCATATAATACTTCATTTATTTGGCGATATTTCGCAAAAACTCAAATCATTTTTGCTTCCTCAAGCCTTCCTTTTTTTGAATTATATCTACAATAACATTTTCTACATTATTGATAACAAAGAAAAATTAGCAAATGATATATAAGTGCTTTTTCCATTATTACAAAAAATAGAGACAAACAATTTATATGAAACCTGTTAAATTTTGTATTGGTATATTAAGTGTTTTTTTGTATTGAGTTTGGCAATGATGATACATTATTGAAATTTGTTTTCTTTTCCTCTAATCATATCTTGAAAATATGATAGGTATTGTGATTTACCATGTAACCTCTGTCCTTATTAATACATGTGAAAGTTTGAATTGTGCAGGCTTCTATGATGTACTTTGTGTGTTTGTCCGTTATTCGAAATAATATGGTAACCATCGGGTCAGGATTGTGCCTTTCTGTAATGCCAATTTTTCTTTGTTGTCAATAATGTAGAAAATCTTATTGTAGATATAATTCAAAAAAAGGAAGGCTTGAGGAAGCAAAAATGATTCTTGAGTTTTTGCGAAATATAGCCAAATAAATGAAGAAGTATTATATGGAGTCTGATGTCATATATATGTTTAATATTAAGAAGAAATGAAGAAGAGTAATGAATCATATTATTAATATTATAAATGTAATTCAGTGGGCCCGGTAGCCGAGTGGTCAGCGCGCTTGGCTGCGGGTTGGAGGTCGCGGGTTCGATTCCCGGCCTCGGCGGAGGCGGGAATTTTTCCACGCTCCATTCTCCTCCAAACGGGTCCTAGGGTCTACCCAGCCCTCTGTAGAATGGGTACCGGGTTTCTTTCCCGGGAGTTAAAGGCGGGCGGGTGTCGGGCTGACCCCCCGGCCCCAACTTCGTCCTGTTGGTCGAGCTGCGGGAGCCTGATCTCCCGCGATCCCACAGGCCAGCCATGACCTATCGAAGGGAGAAACTTTAACTAAATGTAATTCATCGTCTCCTTTAATCCGTATTTCTTCAGTATTCAATATATTTCCTTGTAGGCTAGGTTTCAAGCCACCGTCGTATGAAGTAACTCTTGGCAGATACTTCGACTCCTTTGGAATATTAACTTGAATTCTGAAGAAACCATTGCTGATTTTGTTATTTTTATTTCCACTGACTTGTATTTTAATTTCGTAAAGTGTGTTTGTATGTGTAATGAATTAGATATTCTGTTGCAAAATAGTGTTTCAGCCAATTTTACAATTCATTACAAGGTGAAATTAAGGAAAAGCAAACTTTAAATCTTATAAACATCTTTACGAGGCTTATTTTGTGTTCAAATTACTATATGAGCAAGACCATTTTGATCTCCATCTCCTTCAGTCATCAAAATTGACCCGCTAGAGCTGCATTTTCTACTATAAGCAGTGGCGAAGCGTGCTATGAGGCATTGAGACAGTGTCTACCCAAGAGATAGAGAGAATAACATTATTTGCAATTTTAAAATTTCACTCAAGGAAAATTTTGCGTCGTATCGGCTCACGCTGAGTCCAACGCTTTGAGTCCATTATTGCCCGCTGTGGCACTGTCTGTCCGTGAGACATTTTCCGTAACGACTCCGTAAGAGAACGCACCATGTATGTATGTATGTATGTTTATAGGGATATGCTTTAAAACGCACTTCCTGTTCAGACAGGATACCCTAAGGATTTATTAGAGTTTCTCTCTTAATCCAAGCAAGTTTTAAGAAGTTTTTAATTTTATTCAGATCTAATTTTCCCTTGAATCCTAATATATGATCCAGTAATTCATCCTCCTCCCAGTTATTTGGGTTTATGTTAATATTTTTTAAGAGTTCGGTTCTCTCTTTTCGAAAGCATGGACATCTTAAGATGAAATGTTTTAGAGATTCCTCTTCATTTTTATCGCAATTTAAACATATTGGCCCCTTTTCAGACCATTTTTCTGTTCTTTTATTTAGCGCCAATGATCCCGTTCTGCACTGGAAAAGTAAAGAACTTCCATAGGAATTATCATAAATATCCTGATATAGGGGAGCCCTTTTATTTTTAAACCCTAATGGTAAAGTTTTGTATTTATTAATAGAATCAACGAATAGTTCTAATTCTGTACTTTTTACACATTTATTAATAAGATGGTGCCATTTTTTTTCCGATTCAATGTTTATTCTAATTTCTTCTGTTTCATAATATTATCGAAGATGATACAATAAGATTAATTAAGGAAGTTCATTATATGCTACAATATCATACTATTTATCCATATGGTCTTAACGAAAATTATTTTCAAATCAATGTTACGAACAATATTGACAATATTTGTATATACAATTGGTTTAATGTCAAAAAAGGTAGTTTAAATTTACAACATACTAAAGCATATTCTAAATTTCCTCAATTTAATTTTAATAATATAATTGATTATAACAAATTTTTTAATACTTTGGAAAATAATTTTGAAAATTCTGAAATGGATAGGATTTTCTTGGTTAAAATTTTTTTATTTATTTTAAATAAATCCAAATTAAAATATTTAGTGAAACATTATGACTTCAAAAACATTAAAAATACACATTTACTTCATTTAATCATAGATATTATTAAGTTTCGTTTAAAATTAGATAAATTACATCATAATACAAATAATAAAGCATCCAAAGAATTAATATTATTTCATTATTACTCTATAATTTTTGACAAAATTAATATTAGTAGAATACTTCATTTTTTTATTAAATCCAAATTTCCATTAAATATATACTTAATGCCCATTTTTAAATATAATATACCAATTCGCAAATATATATGTAATTACAACACCAATATTAGTTCTAATCTAAGTTTTAATTGTAAATGTAAATTATTTAATGACGAATACAAGTGGAATTCACATATTGTCACAGGTAATATAGATTTTATAGAAAATATTAAATTAATTTTTTTTAAAATTTAGGTATAAATTATAGACTTCGTACAAACAAAGCACACAAACAATTAATTAATATATTTACAAAAGATATAAACAATATCATACTACAAATCAGTTTTAAATACAACATATGTTACCAAAATTTTATGGAATGGAAACAAAATCTAATATCTAAAATCAATAATATTCAACATCAATCATATGACAGAGTTACTAGTGCTATAGATTTTAAATTATACAAAATTAAAAAAATTATTTCTAAATATCAAGAAAATTACATTTTTACAACCATAGACAAAGCACACAACAATTTGGCTATCATTTGAAAACCATTTTATTTTCACAAAATTAAAGAATTATTAAATGATCAATCTGTTTTTTTAAAAATTACTAAAACTAAAGAATTTATTTTAAACAATTTAGATAAAAGTTTTTCAAAATTTCAATCACAATTTAAAACACTTAAATATAAGAAAATTAGAATCAATAAAAATTTTAATTATTTATTTCTAAATCCTAAAATGCATAAAAAAGGTAAATTCAGGATGATATGTAGCACCACTAATTCCATATTAAAACAGTCAAATATTATTTTACAACTATTTCTTAACAAATTACATGAAATCATTAAAAGTAAAATCAATCCAGATTTTTATTGGCTCAATAATAACCATGATGATATTATTAAATGTGTGTGTGGTCAGTTCGCACCGAAGTGCGAGCTTCGTTGCCGAAGCATCCGTGCTCCAGGGAGCGCTAGTGTTCCCAAGACGGCGAACCCCTAGCAGACTCCCTAGAATTACAAGGGAAAGATACTGGGGTGGTTTCCCGTGGCCTTCCCTAGGACGCCATTAAGGAATGACGTCAGACCGAAGAGAAAGTGAAGAAGAGGCTACAACACAGGAAAGGAAATTTTTGAAACATCCATGCTCGCTACCGGGATTTGAACCCGGGCGCTGGCACATTGATCTCACGACAGACCGACGCCTGAGACCGCTCGACCACACCAGCGCGGCTATTATTAAATATGTAAATAATAACAAAATTTTTAATATAATTACTGCAGATTTTGAAAATTTATTTACAAATATACCATTGGATTCTTTATTACAACAAATTAAATTTTTAATTTCAAAATTTAATATAACTAATCTATTTAATATTCCTATTAAAAAATTTCTTAATTTTCTTCAATTTAATTTATACAATAATTATATTGAATTTGATAATGAAATATATTCCCAAATTAAAGGTATTGGAATGGGAGTAAACTATAGTAGCATTCTTGCTAATTTATTTTTATTGGCCTATGAATATCAATTTTGTATTAAATTTCCTTTCCAATTCAAAATTTATAGATATATAGATGATTTAATTGTTTTTAATATTAATTTTAAAATTAATTATATAGAAGAAAAAATTTATAACAAAATTATTAACTTACAACAAACTAACATTAATACTGAATTTGTAGATTTTTTAGATTTGAGAATATTTTATCATCAACAAATTCCTCATATACAATTATTTAATAAAACATTTTTATTCCCTTTCAAAATAAACAGATTTCACAAATTTACAAGTAATGTTAGCTTTAATTTATTTAAAAATATCTTTATACAGTAATTAAAAAGATATCTTACCATTAATACTAAATTAGAAGATTTTTTAATCAATTTGAATTATCTTATTAATGAATTTACATATAATAATTTTCCAAACAAAGTTTTATATAGTTATATTACACAATTTCAGAAGAAATTTAAATTTCAAATTTACAAAAAATATAAAATTAAATATATTCACTATTTTATTTAATCATTTATCTTCAAACAGGACTTGTTGTAATTTTATCATTCAAGTTATCTTATGACAACTCAGATTTAAATCCTCTATTTGAGGAAGTTTTGAGTTTGATTTGATAACTGTCATCTATTAATTTTCTATGTATAAAAGATTTTAAGGAATTTATTTTTCTATGTATGTATTAATTTGTTTTTTTTTTTTTTATGTATGTGTGTAAAGTAAATAATTATTCTTTGTATGTATGTATGTTGAAGGAATAATTTTTCTATGTATGGATGTATTTGAAAGGAATAATTTTTTTCTCAGTATGTATTTATTTAAACAGATATATAAAAAAACAAAAAAGTATATAAAAAAAGTATATAATTTCAAAGAAAATAAAAAAGAATATAAAAATTTTTAAAAAAACTTAAAAAAAGAATATATATAATAAAAGGAGCAATTTTCTTTAAATAATGCGCTATAACTTTTAAATTTTAGTTTAGTTTCAAAAATTTAACACCAGATGCCGCTGATGAAGTGAGAAAATCAGATCTCACAGAAACAGCTTTCTGAAATTTGTATAGGGTTTTTTTTAAATTTCAGATAGCTGTCCGGCTTAGCTATATGTTTAGTAATGTAAGTTAATTCTATTCTTATATTCTAAATTTTCTAAATTTCAAAATTGCAAATGATTTATTTGTAATCTTTGCATCGCTAAACTGGAAATTATGCATCATTCGAGTTTGGCCTTTCGAAATATACATATATATATATATATATATATATGTGGTTAAGATTAAAGAACTTTTACTTACTGAACTTTGTGCAATTCTCAACTTGGTAAAATCATGGAACAGCGTTTCCAAGGAAAGATTGACTTGCAGTGGAAACAATCAAGATGCAACCATTGTAAGCGACAATCACCGAGAGCTAACAAGAACAATGACATCATGCGCCGGGTTGTTAACGCATGAGCTTAAGCAAGAAGAAAGGCTTCAGACCAACACAAAGTGATATGGTTGGAACACCACAGATGGCGAATTCAAGATGATATACAATTCTCTGAAAGGATATCAGAGACAGGTTAAATCGAATGCATGAGTACAGTGACTTGAATAATACTATGATTAATGACAAAAGGTTATAGATATGTATTAATCATAATGTCTACTTTTTTTTAGCGAATGAGTAGAGACCCATTCTATGCGAATCGACAAAGGGATTCGAACGTCGCCATTTTGATGAGCTATATAAGATACTCCAAGGATTACCCTCAGCGCCGGAATTCGATGTATGTTTCGACAAGTAAGATTTCGTAAACATCGCATTGAAGATACCAAGAAAGTGTTGATTTTTATGACGTAACACTGGACATTTTATACGTTACACGAACAACGAGTTTACAGTAAAAGTTTATGAGAAGATACAGAAAGATAACATTAACTAGTAAAGACAAGACAAGTTATTAGTTTCGTGATTAAAGACTTTTGAAATTCATATGAACATTTCAGTGTTTACGATATGCATCGAGGCACATAAGGTGATTTCAGATAACCATTATAAGAGAACTGTAATTGAAGGAAGTTAATTAATAAGATTCAATCTAATTGTAAACAAAGCGATTTCATCTCTAGGAAGAGAAATTCATGTAACTACCTGATAGTATTTACTTTATAGAATTAAATAAGATTTAATTCTAATTGTTTCTTTACATTCATTGACCTATTATTAACCTTTATCATCTGCATTTTAATATTTAGGGTAGAATTATAAACAACGAAACTTTTATACCCACCCACACCATAGTGTTTAGCTTTATCTAATATCCTGATCCACGCGCTCTAAAATTATTTTATCACCACAATATATATATGTATATATATATATATATGTATTATGAGAAAAAGATTAATATGAGGGTGTTGTAGGTTTCTTCTGTTATCATTAAAAATACAAATCTTGGCAATTACAAGTTTATTCCATTCTCATTACAAAAGAATATTTCTCAAGTCTACATGGTTTTCATTGCAGGCAACGCTTCAGTGTAAAGGTCATTCTCATTGAGTTGCACAAGAAACATTTAGAAATTTTACTTCAAGTCTACATGGTTCTCATTGCAGGCAACGCTTCAGTGTAAAGGTCATTCTCATTCAGTTGCACAAGAAACATTTAGAAATTTTACTTCACTCAATTTAAAGTCACTCATTACAAATCAGAAAGCTATTTTAATCAGGTAAACAGATTTAAAATCAGGTACTCTCAAAATAATTGCCCATTTTTTAGACAGAATGTAAAGAATATATAAAAAATTGAATAAAATGGATTGGTTTCCAGTAATTGGGCAATATTTGCATTCTGTAATATTAGTTTATATGAGTTGTTTTGAGTTTATGTGATCATCAAAAGTCAGTACAAGTTCGTGAAGAGCAAATTATTATTATTATTATCTCGAAAAAGTTTCAAACCATGGGTTTCCCCAGCTAAGACAACATGGCGGGTCAAGGACCAAAGCACATATTGCCAAGTGTTAAAAAAAAAAAAAGTTTGGAATTATTATTATTATTATTATTATTATTAGTTATTAATATTATAAATAGTAATAATTGTTATTTCTTCATTATTATCTTTGTTTCTTCTTTCTTTCTTTCTTATTTTGTTTGTTTGTTTTGAATTCACGACAATGATGAAAAGAGCACCATTAATTTTCAAATTCTAAAATCTGATCAAAA
>JAFIDM010087045.1:3408-21392 GCA_023159025.1 Thereuonema tuberculata
TAAGATGACGAACAGATAAAAGTAATACATTAAGATAGAAACATTTAATTTTAAAAATGCAGAGAAACAATGTCACTTACTAACGTGTGGCATGAAGTAAATAAGTCAAAGATGAAACACTTAAAATACAATAACAGATTGCTCGTAATGAAACAAAACTTTGAAGAATTAGGTACAACAAACATTTAGAAGAACATTAGTGTTGGCTCTGGCACGTTATGTTTCTTTGCTGTAGCATTTACACTTGAGGTTTTATCTTTTACTTCAGCAATAGCTGCATTCATTATCTCCTTATAACACTTTCCCCTGTCACTTTTCCTCGTATAATTTCGTGGCATGTTATTTGTAATATCTAAAACATTCGTAGATAAACAATCATACATGTGGATTTAAAATAAAAGAAATAACTGCAACTAAAATTCATTTTCAAAACCAATTTTTAAAATAGGATAAAAGATATTCATAAAAGGTACTCAAAAACATGTTGGGTAAGATCACAAACTAAGCAAACTTCTCGTCATCTTACCCGTCCTGCCATTCGTCATCTTACCCTAGGCCGCCAATTTGGTTTAGAACTTATTTATCATTACCTTAGCTTATCGTAAACAATCTACACCACACATGGTTGTGTTGTATTTTGAGAATATTTTATGAAAGAGCAAAAACAACTTAACGTAGTCGAGTAATTCCTTACCCTGTGAAGTCCAAAAATTACAAACGCACGGGAAACAAACACATCTTAGTCGCTACTGCTCGCAAAACAATCTGGTCCGACATCCCTTGCAGCGGTTACTAATCACCTGAGTTTCAGAAAGTGCTGGGACAGGTGCTCCTATCTATGAATGCGTCGGAGAAATACCGAGTTCGTCATCTTACCCGACTTTCTCCTATCATTTTCCTCCTCTTATTTCCCAGAAAAAAAAATGTATTTCATAGAAGACATCAGTAACGCTTTAGGTATTCAGTGGTTTGAAGAAAATACATGAACATATCAAATAAATTTAGTTATTTAAAAATTATAGGGGAAATCTCACGGGAGGG
Source organism: Thereuonema tuberculata (assembly GCA_023159025.1). Classification (NCBI taxonomy): domain Eukaryota; kingdom Metazoa; phylum Arthropoda; class Chilopoda; order Scutigeromorpha; family Scutigeridae; genus Thereuonema; species Thereuonema tuberculata. Next base: position 4,450 of record JAFIDM010087045.1, read on the forward strand.
GGAGGGGGGGTCCCACCATATCTTACCAAATCTCACCAATTGGGAGGGGGGGGGGCAAATTTTTAAAAAAAAAACACCTCACGTAATTAATGGACGCTCCCTTATTAACAAAAATTTCTTTCATATTCTTTTTTTTTTTTTTACCATAACCTTTCATTCTCTGTATAATCTGTTATACGTTAGAAATAATTCCTGATAATTGCTTTTTTTGTGCTAATATTATGACCAGAATTAAATTTTCTTATTTTGTAACCCTTATGTTATGTAGAGGAAAAAGAATAGTTTTTTTGTTTTCTTGTCTTCTATAACCACCTAAAGAATTCCTTCGAAAAGAAGGACGAACTATTGTTGATATTAAAAGAATGTTATTTAATAGGATTTCTAGAAGTAATTACTTAAGGATTGATGCTTTTCGTTCTTTGCGATACCACATTTTAGATTCATGAAAATATTCCATTTAACAATCACACAAAATACGAAGCAAAAACACTGATCCTCAAGATTAAAGATTATTTTATGTTCACTTGTAATATGATGATGAAATTGTAAGCAGAGTAAAAGTAAAATGTTTCAAAATTTAAATGAATTAATAAGTGGATTAAAAAATATAATCGATTTCTGTAGTAAATTTAGATCAGATGAAAACTTTAATAATATTCTGGAATCAGCAAAAGAATTAGTATCAGATTTAGAAATGCAGCCAAGAATATAAAAACAATACATTGCCTAGACGTTAGAAAAAAATGTTTTCATACGAATGCTCAGATGAAATACCTCAGATGCAATAGAAATGTAAAATCTCAGTTTTTACTTCAATCATTGACACTATTATCAATTCATTGCATGAAACATTTGATCTTCTGTCAAGCAATTAGAAAACATTTCAATTTCTAATTTTAAAGAAATATCTAAAATGGATGATGAAACGTTAAAAAAAAAATGTGAAAACTTAGAAGGGGCATCAACAATTTCGGGGATTCACGTCTTCTGAATCATCCTCAAATCAAAAACCCTCAATAGAGGGAATATAGATATCGGAGATGCTGATGAACAAAATACATTTTTCGGTGAAGGTAACATCACGACTTTCAATCACTTTTTTGAGCTCAGGTAGCCAAACTAGCCACTCTGCTCCTCCTGGTGAGTAGCCTACTAAATATCGTATCCATGATCGTCTTATCTAGCTTTCTTAGTTTCTACTTAGGAATTTTTAACCTAAATCTTACAACCGATTGTTCGTATATTTGATACTTGGTTTGTTGTTGTTCCAAATTTCCCTTGGAGTCTTCATTGTGATATCATTAACGATCTTGGATAGACATGTGTTGCTGCTATTACTATCTCTGCCCATGCTTCTCGGGGAAGGGGCGATTAAGCACGATGAAGCAAGGGCGATTATCCTCACTGCATTGTATATTGTTCTATTTCGGCGCTCAATGAGCCCATTTTGTTCAGGAGTAATACTTCATCGTTACGTCGTGTTGTATTCACTAGCATAACCAGGGATGGGCGGAGGGGGCGATCCGCCCCGGGAGGCCCTTTTTTTTTGCCATCACTTTTGGTCTACTGCAGTGGTTGGGTAAACTGGATAATTACCTCAAATGGGGTAAAAATGAAAATCTCAAGGGTAATGAAGGCTTAATAAACATACAAATAAAATTTGTTATGTATACAGATTCAAAGCAGTCTTTCACAAATTATTCGCCTTTGTTGCACGTATTGAATACGTTAGTACAATTGATCATCTCAAGCGCGTCCAAATTACTTTTTTCCCACGGCTTTTCACTATTGAATTTCGCTATTTTTCACAAAGCGGCATTTTTGTCTGTTTTCGTTGGAAGAGATCTTCATGTTAATATAATAATGGTGGCAAACTCAGTGTAATATAATTGAGAGGGAGGAAAACCCAGGAACCGTCTTGGGCGCCACGAACTCTAGCTACGCCACTGGTTGTATTCCTTTTTTTTTTTGTGCACTATCCATGCATGAGTGCATTATCAAACTCTTTTCCATGATCGGTGATGATCTTAACTAGTTGTTTATTTCTCTCACATTCTGCACGGTAATGCTATTCAACAAATTTTTGGAAAACATCTGCTCTATTTTTAACAGCTTTTCCCGTGGTGAAGTGCGAATATTGATAGTGATGACTAATAAATAACGATTAATTGAAGACTTAAGAAAAAAAATAAACACTTTCCTTTCAAAATATATATATAAATATGTACGCTAACTATATGTGAGAAGTTGCTGATTTTAATATAGTATTTTTTTTCTTTGTGCAGAAATGGGACAACTGTAAATGCAGGTGGCTCCCTCTACAGATAAACATTGGCATCTACTTATTCACTTACAAATTTAAACAAAGAATGGAAATGAGGAATTCCATAATACACACAACTTTAATAACAAACAAAAATTTAATCATCTCGAAATAGCCATGGCTTAAGATTAAAAAGTAGTGTTTTTATATATGAGAACATAAGTAATTGAATTTTGTACTATTATACAGATATGTAGATTGTAGATTATGTGTAGATGTTGTATTACGTAAATTATAACTATATCAGATTGTTTACAAACTAATCATCCGAACCTAACGACAGGGAACAATAGAACTGGAATGTAGGAAGTTGTTAAAAAAAAAAGAAAGAATTAAGAATTAGAAAAGTAGTTTTTAGAGTAATTCGTAAGTTTATTAGAAAGTTGTTTATTTTTTTTTAAAGAAAAGGAAAAAAAAAAACTTTTGGAAATAGAAAATTCTCTGATAACTGGATCCGGTTTGAAGTGAAACCAAATCATCTTATTTTGTGGCCATTCGTGAGATGAATATATTAAGGCAAAACCAATCTCATTTGACATCAAAAGAAACACTCAGATCTCGTCAACACGGATTTAGAAGAAAGAAAAACTCGCTTTCCTTCCAAAAGAAATATATAAAGAAGTTTGTAAGTTTAGTGAGTTTGAAAAGACATCTATTTATAAAAAAAAACGTCAGTGCAAATTTCTCTAATAATGGACATTGAAAGAACTGTCCAATGCCGTATCTTGACAAATCCTACTTTCAAAAGAACAAAGTAAAAGCGGGCGAGGATTCAAACTTGAATTATTACTTTTGATAGTTTGATGAAATCGGTATAATGTTTTTTTTTTATTTTGTTTTTGCTTTAAAATGTACTTCTAAAAGGGAATTTCGTGTAAATGATTCCTATGTAAAGAATGTTTTGTTCATGATACTGTAACTTATGAATAAAAAGGTTTTTTAGATAATATATGTTTTATCATGTTTATGTTTTAACAGACAATAAACGAAACAAAGTAAACAAAAAACACCTGTAATTTTAGCCCATCAAAATACACTTGAACAACTATCAGATTACATTTTAAAGTGAATTTTCGCTGACTTGACTTAGAATGGCGAGTAACGGCGAGGAATGTGATCAGAATGACAGCGCTTGGTAGGACCATGGCTGAGGCTACGAATGTGTTGGGCACGGGAAAAACTATTCTCTCTTGTTGATATGCTAAATAACACTTCAACCAGCTCATATTCCCCAACTGCTCATATTTCCCCGACTTCCCCCTACAACTGAACCTAAGCACTTGGTTCTTTATGTCATTTTATAATTGAAAACATTTAAGTTTTTAAATAAATTCAAGAAATTGTAAGAAAAGAATAATAAATATGGTTAATTTAACATTGCAAGGTTATGAATTCCCAGAATCCATTCAGTTCGCATTTTTACCTTTTAAATAATATTTTAGATAATTGTGTAGGACAAAGAATCAGTGAAATTAATACTGTATGAGCTTAAGTTATTTTGGAATTTTAAAAAGGAGAAATATAAAATTGTGTCGGGTTTTCGCGATATTTTTGACTAAGAATCTACGATTTTTTACCATAATTTGGTTGGGGGCCCCTCGCTGCATTTGGTACCTGGACCCTGAATTTCATGTTGGATCCTGCGCCTAACTACATGCAAATCTAACTTTAAACAGCATGAACTTTTAATAAACTTATCCTACTCAACATGTTTCGGATCTTTTTGCCTATCTATTTATTTTCACAGACAACTAATATCGTAGAACAAAGAATCTCATTATAAAGTCGTGTAAATGGACATAATAAACATAAAAACATACATATAGTTGAAAACAATACCATAATTCTATTAATTGAATAAATAATAAATCTGTGATTACAGAAAATTTTCGCGTTTTCTACTTATCAGATGATTATTATATTTCTTAATTAACAATGTTGCTTTTATTTTTAATCTACATTTATTATCATCTTTCGAAATAATATTAATTTCCTTCCAATTACCACTATGATTTACTTTTTAAGCCCTTATTTCTTTTAATTCCTTGCTATTTATTGTCATATTAACAAATAAACATCATCTTCACAAAAAAAAATTATTATAAAATATATTTATTAAACGAATTTTCGGAAAGTCTTCTTTCCTTTTTCAAGTTTTTTCTAAAAATTGAATAATTATAGAGATATCTACATCTCATCTACACTCTCCTGGACATAGTTTAAAACAACAATCATTTATTCATTACTAACAATATTACTTCTGACAATCACTTATTTATGATTAACAAACTGTTATTACTTTTAATCATTCCTATATTTATTTAAATTTACAATTTCAATTCTTCAAATTCTATCAATCTTTTATTATACACACATGATTTTACCATCTCGCTTGTCAAATTTATATTTGTTGATGAAATACTGGTAACTAAAAAAGTGTTATTTCAGCAAAAACGAAGACTTAAAATAAATTCATAATTTGGAAAGTTTTCCAATAAACGATGATAGGTCATTATTAACATCACAAGCAACAAAAGTATTTCCATTACTTCGAAGGGAAACCACGTCTAGTGAAAACATTTGTTCATTGGGAGAGACATTAATATCACTTAATTTATCGATAATTTCAAAAGAATTCTTAATGCTAAAATTAATAAATTTTGAATGAAGAATCTTTATATGTTGTCCAACCACGTAAACAGATTCAATTTCTTGTACGTTTGTTCATTGATTTATATTCTACTATCTGGAAACCAATGAATATAATTGAGTTTTATTTTTATTTATTTCCGAAAATTGACCGTCCCCATTTCTTCTTATTAATAATTTCAATGTAAGTAGAACTATCTTGAACTAAATTAAGGCATTTTTTTGGAATCCTCCTGGTCTAAGAAAACCAACGAATTCCCTTTATCCGTTTTTGTGAAAATTAAAGCCGGATTATCTTGCAGAAAACGTTTAGTCACAGAATGCAATCGTCTAAGTTCTTTCTGTTGTTGCACAATTGGTGTAGGATCTTTAAGAAACAGCCATTCCTAATGTATTTTTGATGTTTTCATCTTCAAATTTTATTCCATCTGTCAAATGGGCATAGATTTTAAAACATTCAGTTTGACTGTAATCTCCTTCTGAAAACCATTTTGTAGATAAGAAATAACCTCCTCCTGTGAACTCAATAAAAGGACAGATTGATAACACTGGTCTACATCAATTTTGCTGACTTTAAGATAATAACTGATTGTTATTAATTTGAGGGTGCTGAATCCAAAAATCATATCCATATTGCACAATCACGTCAGAATTTTTCAGAAATGAAGACTTAAATATTTTCCTTATTGCAGATTCCTGTATTAAAGTAGTGTGTACTGAACTACGAACTTCTAGTTGAAACTTTGTTAACAGCATATCAGAAGATAGGAGTAAATATGAGTGTAATGTGCATTTTCTGCACAGTCACTTAAATGTCTTTCCCTCAAATCTTGGTGCTCTAAGTGAAGAGCAAGGAGAGCGCTTCCACCAAGATATAAAGACCATGGAACAAAGATATCAAGGCAGGTGGAACACAAACATGATAGCAGACTACTGTTGGTGCTTGCAGCGTGACATCCCAGATTCCAGCTACGCCAGAAAATCAAAGAAGCGAAAGTTCTTTCATAATTAATATACCTTTGTGTGTATTTTTAAAATTAATAATTAACCAGTCCCAAGAAACTTATTCACAATTTAACGTTCTTTCAAAAGAAACAACTTTAGCGGTAATAACAGTAACAAATATGCTGCTGCAACTCATAAACATTATAAATGTCAGTACAGTAATTGTATTTTGTGAAAAATTGTGACGTGATGGACAATGTATGACTGCATATTCGTAATCAGCGACCTCAAATTATATAAAATCAGTTAAAACATCGTAGTCAGCAGAAAAAAAAATTCCTATGTAGACCAGTGATAATCTTTTATCTTTGATATTTCAAATTCACCTACAGTCTTTACGTCTAAAGATGATCTAATGCTATTCCAGTTCTACAGCGTTAGACTGTTTGACGTGTTATAATGACCCTGGGTTCGCTACATCACCTTCCACTTCTACCCCTTATCTTTTCATCTTTCGTAAGACATAATCTTCAGAATTTATATTTTTTCGATCTTCTTCCTATTTCCATATGTATATTTAAACCTTTCATTGTATCCTCCTTTGTCCCCTTCAACAGATGCCTTCCAGGTGTTTTGGGATTCTCCCTCGCAAACCCTCTCATATGTCTATTTCTCTTTCCCATTTTTACCTTTCGGTTGCTTTGTTCACCGTTCATGATCACAGGAGACAGCATAGTTGATAGTATTGCAGTTAAAGAGGAAAAAGAAACGAATACAAATTTCCCACCTGCTCTTCGTAAGCTTTTGAAAGATCCTCGCTATTAACTGATGATGGACTGAAATCCAAAGTGTCAATACCTCCATTTCCTCTTCCTTCCTTTGATAGCATATCCACTTTTGGTTCCGTACGACCAATTTCCTGAAAATCAGATCCCTCAGTTTTATAATCCTCACAATCCTCCAAACAACTGTAATTCTCCCTGCGGATGTCACATTCATCTCCAACTCACCCGTCCTTCTTTCCCAATTCAGTTCTTTCTCAATTTCAAGAAACTCATTAAGTATCCGAATAATGGACTTGATGTTTCCGATTTGAATATCTGGCTAGATCCTCATGCGAGACATGGCTGCCCAAGCTATTCTGAATTTGGTGCCCCAAATAACAGAATTGATGTATCGCAACTGAATTTGTGGCTAGATGAGCCCACGTAGCTTATACGAGCATTAAGAAGAACATGAGTTCAAGGAAGTACTAGCAATAGTTCCCATGCCCACTAGCTGTTACCTCAACCAAACAATCTTTCAATATTTCTTTGTTAAGCCACTCTTTCCTAAACTTTTGGGTATAACTTTTTTCTTTTTTGTCAGGCGTATACTGATATATTAAATGCCAAAAAAAAAATCAATACATTTTTAGACTTAACTCCCAATGTAACAAAAATATAAATTCGTTAAAAAAAAATTCTTTGAACGCTAAAAGAAACTTTTCTCCCATTGATGCTCCAAAAAAAAATCCGCCTTAGTTTGAGGAAATTCCGCTAAGTTGGCAAACACTGAAATTAGAGGTTTCGGCATCTCTAGAAATTAATAGTAGTGGCCATGATATAGTGGTGGTCATAATCTTAAGAATGACCCCGAAATTAAAGAAAGAAAATTAAAGATAAAAAAAATAGCTTTGTCCTTTCTCACCCTTCTTGTCCAAAAACTTATTGAAGATGATTTATGAAGAAAGTGACAGACTTGGGGTCAAACCTCGAGGCTAATGGGTCTGAATCTGGGTTCGAATCTCGGAGTGTTTGTTTCTCTTCATAGAAATCAAAGTCTGACTGTCATCCAACAGTGCCTCCTGAATTGTTATCCAAATGACAGCAGCCTATCACCCTTATCAAGGAGTGCAATTCTCCATCACTATCCATAATGATGATCACTGATCCACATGATTCAAAATGGATCGGGGGATAAGTAAAAAAAAAAATGCAAAATTGAAATTTCTAGAGAAGAGATCTCCTAACGAGGCTTATGATGATGGTGGACATTCAACCAAAAAAGTAATTGTGTTCTTTTCTATCTAAATTGGGGAGGGGAGGCGGGAACAGTGGCAATCCCTTTCCTTCCAAAATAATAGATTATTTTTTTTTCCATTTTGGATGGTAAGGGGGCTCCCATCCCTGGCAAAGCTCCCCTCCTCCATTAATACTCCAATGTTTTATTTCGACTTATTAATGTAGTAGAATTGTTATAAACAAAATGAAATTTCAGGGTGTTATTTTCCAAATTGACGTCAATATAATTTCTGAGTTGTGTCTAGGGCACCTGAGACGGAGAGGTCAAATGGGGTTCGGATATTTTGTGGTTGTTTTTTATTATTATCATCTTTAAATTGGAAACCAAGTCTAAGGGCCTTCAGAAGAAGCTTTAATCCTTCGCCCAGGGCGCAAAAAACAATAGCACTGTTTTATCTAATTTTAATCTCACAAGGTTATCACTACCACTCTGTTAAATTTTCTACTTACATCACAATATGCGTGGTTTAAACAAAACCTTCGTTAAGCTTCTCTGAAGGGAACAAGCGTTGGCTGAATGATTACCAACCACAGTAACAGACAAGGGATTCACTTTCAAACAAAAAACAGTAGCTATACAATTGTATTAATGATTTCCAACGATTAAAAACTCCAAGGGTTGAAAAATGTGGACGATCTCAGTCTGATCTTAGGAAAAAAAGATTCAAGTCACTGCCGTACCGAGGGAATCACCCGCACCACACCAATTGCATCCGAAAATGGAAAATATCTAGGATTTTGGACCTATTTTTTTTTTTAATTGGAAAGTTATCAGTTCCTCTGTAACCCTTCCCTTCCCCATCCAAGAAACGTTGTTTTTTTTTGGGGGGAGGGGGGGATCGACCATCGTAACCCTCCATTTTAAAATCCTGGATACGCCTATGATTCGGGAACAATATGGCTGACACTGGAACAACATGGTCGACGAAAGATAGTAGAGTTTATTCATTGAAAACCAACGACTCATTGCCTAAAGATCATTACGGAAAATTTTTCAAAACTGTATATTCTATATACAGTGCAACTTGGATAATTCGAAGCTGAAGGGACCACTACAAAACTTCGAATTATCCAAGACTTCGAATTAAACAAGTTACATCTTTTAACTTTAATTTCAGGTCCACTGAATGCTTGAAAAGATTATTCTGTCAATAAGTAAATATTTATTCAGAAAGATCATGGTATGAAAGACTTAAACACTATATGTAGCCTATGTAAACAAAATAAGTAAGCTACAGTACATATTACATTCAATACAGAAAAATATAGTTTTTCAAAAAATTGTCCAATGTCTGATTGTTTTGTAGAATTCAGTCGCTTAAGGTTAGCAAAATCATCAAGCATGTTTAGTGAACGGAAAACAGCTTCACTTACGTTGGTTTGACCTTCAATGTACCGACGAAATTCGGCGCTATCCCGTACTCGTTGGCGATTTGGCATTTCTTCTTCACACTCTTTTCCACCTCGCGAATGACGGCGACCTTTTCAGCGAACGTTAAATTCTTGTACACGCGTGGTTTACTGAAAGACATGGTGACACTGACAGCATGAAGCTCGAATGGCGTTTGAAGCGTCACGTGTCGAACGATGGCGGGAAGAGGATTTCGGTTGTCACGTGTCGAATTTCTTAACGATGAAACGCCGAAAAGTCGTTATGGTTCGACATTTTTTATAAAAAACTTCGAATTAAGGAAGTTCAACTTCGAATTACCCACGATTTTTTAACATTGATTTAATAAGAAATTCAAGGGATTAAGAGAAATCTTCGAATTAACCACGATTTCGAATTAAAGACGTTCGAATTATCCAAGTTGCAATGTATTTTATTTCCTAGACCGTTTTAGATAAAAAAAGAAGATTAAAAGCATTAACTTTCTACTTTCCGTATTAAGTTACTGTATCTTTAGTTTCGTTTGGGAATACTTATTACCTAATAACAATGTATATTATATACATGCACAGATACTATTTTTACATTTTTTTATTGTATTGTTATGACTCTAGTTTCAAAATAACACTGTCGTTTACAAATACGTTAGTTTCGTATTAGGCTTATTTTTCTGTTGTTCATTCTGATAATATTTAAAATAAGGAATAGTTAAAAATTAGAAAAATCAAACAAATCTATACAAGAGAATAATGCTTCTTATTATTTCTGATTGTATCTCTTCTAATAATAACGGAACAATATAACATAGTAATAACGGAATAACTTTAATAATAACTACAACAATGTAAAATGTAAATAAAAAATATTTTGTAATGCTTTAAGAAATGGCTTAGAAGAGTTTGTTTTATTTTAAATTAATATTTGTAGGATCTAGAATTCATCAATAAGATGATGAATGTGTGTTTAGCTTTTTTTTTTATAAATTGTTAAAAGTTTGTAATTGGACATTTTGTTTAAGTGCACAAATTCAACTTAGTTGTGTACTCCATTGTTTAGTTATGTACTCCATTGCTTAGTTATGTACTCCATTCCTTAGTTATGTACACCGTTGCTTAGTAATGTACTCCATTGCTTAGTTATGTACACCGTTGCTTAGTAATGTACTCCATTGCTTCGTTATGTACACCGTTGCTTAGTTATGTACTCCATTGCTTAGTTATGTACTCCGTTGCTTAGTTATGTACTCCATTGCTTAGTTATGTACACCGTTGCTTAGTAATGTACTCCATTGCTTAGTTATGTACACCGTTGCTTAGTAATGTACTCCATTGCTTAGTTATGTACACCGTTGCTTAGTAATGTACTCCATTCCTTAGTTATGTACTCCATTGCTTAGTTTTGGTGGAATCCTGTGGAATGTCAACATTTTGATGATGATTTTTCGGCATCAAACATGTAGGTCGTAAAAGATTTTTTTCCTGTTCCATGATCTTTCGAAAACATTTAAGTGCTGGACAAATCAAAAGAGAATGGCTCATGTACTCTCCATCCACAGGAAATGTGTACTGTTTCCCATCGGTCCTATTTAGTGAAACATATAAAGGCCTCAAATTACGGATGGATTTTTCTTATTGAAAGAATGCCTCGCAGCAATGAAAACGCACGAGGACAGTGCAACGCATCGGGCATATGTATATACACTGATCAGTAGACGAAGCACACACGGTCGAATCGACAGCTCTTCGGAAATTCATTTCAACAAGGAACACTGGATCAAAGATCTTCAAAGAGTAGTCGATTACGTGGATTAGCTTTTTGTGGCGATACAGAACTCCTTGGTTCTCAACATAACAGCAACTAAGTGGGAATTTTAGAGTCAATCGCAGAGGACGACCCTTTTCTAAGTTCTCATTTAGCCAAATTCAGTAATCAAGATCGAGGAAAACCCTTCCATTTGTCTTCCATAATTTGCGAAGAAGTAATCCAAATAATGGGAAATAAGGTTCTGAAAGTTACTGTAAAGGCAATCCAGGAAGCCAAGTATTTTTCCCAGAACGTTGTTTCGGCACCAGACAAATATCTCACATTGACCAACTGGTTGTAGGGTTTAAATAAGTCGGAGTGTCACATGGTGAAGTGGTAGAATGTCGCATTCATCATAATAGAAAGCCACACTGGAGAAGCTCTTGCCACCATTGTTTTGACCTTCTTAAACAAATGCGGCATTGATATCAAAAACCTGAGAGCACAGTCTTATAAAAATGCAGCAAGCCTGTCAAGGTGCTACAATATGGTCTTCAAGCGCATATTGCCAAGATAAATCAGCTTGCATACTACATTCCGTGCGCAGCACACTCGCTCAATTTGGTTGGAGTATGTGCTATCGAAAGATGCGTTGGAGCAATCTCATTCTTCGGACTTGTTCAAGCAATCTACAACTTTTTCTCGGCTTCAAACCACCGCTGGGCAGTTATGATCAAATTCTTGAGGACAAAGATGGCGAAGGTTAACAAGGCTCTGAACTTGTTTTAGAAAAAGTGACTGATACAAGGAGATGTGCAAGGGCCGATAAGACCAAGGTTTTATCCCAAGGCTCCAGGAGCTTCCACAACGCTTTGCAGGTCATTGCCGAAGATGCGAATCAGAAGCCAGAGAGGCCAAATGTCTGTTAAATCACCTGTCAAAGAAGGAAAATGTCATTATGGCAGGCTTCTGGACTGTAATCCTAGATCGGATCAACGGTTCGATAGAGCAAGCACTGTATAAGAATAAACTAATTTATCAATGAAGAGAACAAGAACCACCTTAAAGTTGCTATCTTTGTATTCTGTTGAGACACGCAGTTACGGTATTCTTCAGTCATAAATTTGCAGAATCACTGATAACTATTATTTTATATAAAACGATTGACATTTTATTTTCTTTTTTTTAAGTCTTGTAAACAGATTAAGTGCTTTTAAAATAAATGCCTAATAAACTTTAATTTAAATTTTATATTCAGTTAAGAATTTGTTTTAATTTACGTAATATTTTCGATAAGAAATTGCTGCCAAAAGTCTGAATTCAAATGATATGTTATTGACTTTGAAATCACCATCTCTAATCCTTAAGCTAAATATTTAAATTCAATAGAGCTGTGAACCAGAGACATCTATTTATTTACAATAATCAATAAATAAAAGTAATGCTACTTTTGGATAATTATGAAACCTTGAGAGTTATCATCATTTCAACCTTCCGTTTTGCTTAAAATCTGGATTTTCCATTTAAACTGGTATTTTCTTATAGTTCATTAAGGCTCCTAGAATATTAGATAATAAATAAAAACAATTACCTCATTTAAAAATGCTCTTTGAAAATCTACAAAATTCACCTCAGTAACTTTTTAAATTGCAAGAGCAACACAAGAAGTACTAACATCAACGTCAAAAGCTATGTGACCTGTCATGGAAGATGGAGGAGAATTATTCACAACAGCTAGTAATTAGCTGTTGTGAAATAAACAGCTAATAACTAAATTATTTTAAATAATAGCTAATTATTTTAAATAATTAGCTATGGGGAAGGCCACGGGAAACCACCCCAGTATCTTTCCCTTGTAATTCTAGGGAGTCTGCTAGGGGTTCGCCGTCTTGGGAACACTAGCGCTCCCTGGAGCACGGATGCTTCGGCAACGAAGCTCGCACTTCGGTGCGAACCGACCACACACATCGCCCAGCTAATAGTAGGCTAAAAACACAAAAAACTCCATTGGTTAAGACTGAAGATATCGCACGGAAATACAATATACAATTCGGAGAATTGATGAACCCCCTATATTTTCGAAAATCCTCTTAGGTCTACCGACAGCAGAGTTACAGTTAGTGCAGCACAACACACCTAAATCGCTCTCCGTAACAGAGGAATTAAAACATTGGAAACGATTCATACAAGGTACCCTGAACATGAGTGGCTGCATGTCTACACTGATGGATGCTCCTATCCAGGATCAGGCGTAAAGGGAGCAGGATACAGCTGCAAGTTATTTGAAGGTTATTTTGCTGTAGGAGCACCATTAAGTAATTTTGACGGAGAAATTGCAGCGATTGAAAAAGTAACGGAAATACTAGCAGATACTAAAATACACAATAAAGCTGTTTTATTTGTAGACTCTAAGGCCGCCATTCAGGCTCTCGCCTGTAATCACATCACTGACTGTAACCTTACTAATAGGTGTTGAGAAAAATTAAGTTTATTAAAAAGGTAAGGATGGACGATGGTGCTGCAATGGATACCAAGCCATGTGGGTATACAAAGTAATGACCGAGCAGATGTACTTGCTAAACTTGGAGCACCCCTTCCACAGCCAGAAGCAATATCATCACTGCAATCAGTCAAGGCAAGAGTTAACTTAGCGGTGCATAGATTTACAGAAATGGAACATAGAAGAGCTGCCGATGGAAAAAAATGGGAACGACTGATTACTTCTGGACCTATTAGTAGGAATCTCCCTTGATCTACATCAGTGGCAGTCTTCCGCAGTATAACCGCTCATGATTATCTGGCGTCTCACCTACATAAAATTGGCGTCCTTCCATCTGAAGAATATACTCTGTGTGGCCAACCCCCTATGAATAAGGAGCATCTGTATAGCTATAAAGAATTGGAAGAAATTCGAATCTCGACGAGAGAGACTGGTTTTTTTATCTTTTGGCTCATCTCTACTGGTCAGCGCGGCACTTGATGGCAGAAATGCCAAGACCTGGCGTTGGCTAATCAATCAATCAATTATTTTTTAAATTAAAAACATCTTACAATCAATTGATGAGAAATTTATTATCAAATATTGTATTTTTTTTAGATTTAGACATTTAGATGCTTTAAGTTCGAAGACGTTTGAAATATAAAACTCTTGAAACAAAAGCTTTTTTGAATTTTGTTTAGTTTAGTTTTTTCTTTCTGTCGATTACATTTTTAAAAAGAATTTTATCATTGATATCATAGTTCTATTCTTTAAAATGAAATAGCTGATGACAGCTGCAAATTTTATAGAACGTCCATTAGACAGTTCAGTAAATAGTTTTTATATAAAAAAATAAATAAAATAAAATAAAATAAAAAAAGCTAAAATATTTAAAAAAATCTTCTTAAATATCATAATATTAAAATAAAGAAACCACAAATACCATCTTCTCTTCAATAACAAATAAATTTGTTAATGCAGTAGATGTTAATCTACAATTTACTTGTGAAAGAGAAAGAATGGGAATTTACCTTTTTTAGACGTTTTGTTTATTAATAAAGATAATGTGATTACTTGAGAACATTTCCAAAAAGAATATCAAAGTAATCATTAACTAAATTGTGAGTCTAACCATAATATCTCAACTAAAAGGGCTATCATCTATATATATAAAATGAATGTATCTTTCTTTCTTTCTTTCTTTCTTTCTTTGTCTCTTTGTCCTTTATACACTCCTAAGCCCTTTGACCTATCTGGACCAAACTTTGCAGAATTACTCTTTAGGACACTGCGGAAAAGATAGGCTATCTTAGAACCCGGACCCACCCCAAAAGGGGTTGAAAAGGGGTAAAAGCCCTGAAAAACCCAATATCCACCTGGTGGTGAAAATAAGAACTACACAAATATTGTGTAACGTGAAAAATTCGCTCTCCTAGGGGGGCAGGGACACCACACTTGGGCGGGAGGAAGCCAACACAAAGGCTGAAGTGTCCCACCCCGACCGACACCGGGACCTTACATTTAGGGCCCCTTCTCGGGCCCCCAAGTCAATTGCAAATAAAGAAAAATTCGCTCTCCTATGGGGGGCAGGGACACCCCACTTGGGTGGGGGGATGGCGACACATGGGCCTAAATGTCCCACCCCCGATCGATACCGGGACCTTTTATTTAGGGCCCCTTCTCGGGCCCCCCAAGTCAATTGCAAAAAAGGGAAAAAAATCGCTCTCCTATTTGGGGCAGGGACACCACACTTGGGTGGGAGGAAGCCAACACAAAAGCTGAAGTGTCCCACCCCCGACCGATACCGGGACCTTATATTTAGGGCCCCTTCTCGGGCCCCCCAAGTCAATTGCAAATAAGGAAAAATTCGCTTTCCTATGGGAGGCAGGGACACCACATTTGGGTGGGGGATGCGACACAAGGGCCTAAGTGTCCCACCCCCGATCGACATCGGGACCTTATATTTACGGCCCTTTCTCGCCCCCCCCCCCCAAGTCAATTGCAAAAAGGGAAAACTTCACTATCCTGTGGGGGCAGGGACACCACACTTGGGTGGGGGGGATGCGACACAAGGGCCTAAGTGTCCAACCCCCGACCAACACCGGGACCTTATATTTAGGGCCCTTCTCGGGGCCCCTAAGTCAATTGGAAAAAGAGAAAAATTCGCTCTCCTATGGAGGACAGGTCCACCACACTTGGGTGGGAATGGCGACACAGGGCCTAAGTGTCCCACCCCCGATCGACACTGGGACCTTATATTTACGGCCCCTTCTCACGAGCCCTTTCTTTCTTTGAGTGGCATTGCAACGCATTCCGGGTACAGCTATTTAATAAAATTAAGGAGAATAACAGACTACACGGAAAATAAAAAATTATGGAAAAAGAAGATCGATAAGCTGAGTAAGAGATTAGAGATTAATGGATAACCCCAAAAGTTCATCAGAGCTAACATTAATAAATTTTTTTGTAAG
The DNA here is from genome assembly GCA_023159025.1 of Thereuonema tuberculata. Classification (NCBI taxonomy): domain Eukaryota; kingdom Metazoa; phylum Arthropoda; class Chilopoda; order Scutigeromorpha; family Scutigeridae; genus Thereuonema; species Thereuonema tuberculata. Next base: position 20,513 of record JAFIDM010087045.1, read on the forward strand.
AGAAAAATGAAGAAAGAAGTTGTTACATCTAAAGAAATTAATCATAGCAACTATAAGTTCATGCACCTTCCTATCGGTTTTAGAGTAGATAGGAATATTAAGAGTATATTTGATGAAAACAAAATGAAAATACATTATTTCCCGTAGTCTATTACAAAGATAATAGTTTGTATAGAAAGAAACAGAATAATGACAGTATTAATATTCTTTTTAATATACTCTACAAAATGTAGAATTTGCTGAAAGATCTACATTGGAGGTACAGATAGATGTGTAAGGAACGCCTTGAGGAACACATACGTGCCTAAAAGAATAAGAAATTAGGAGTTTCCTATTGGGCTGATCATGCATAACAAATGCAACACAACCCTGATCCTATTATCAATATTATTTACGAATCACATGACGCGACGAGTCGGAACGTTTTATTTTAGAATCAGGTTCATTAATTTATCTAAATGCATGAACAGAGATAAATCTTTAAAGATGAATACAATATCGTATGGAGTTTTTGAAAAGGTTATAAGTAATAATAAAAGTATTAAATCTAAATTGAGATTAGATTATTAAAGTAACTGATTTTTGTTCTTCATGAAATTTTCATTGTAATAGTTCATCTTCACGATTATGATTATTAGTAATATATATTATATATGAAGTGTCTTCATCGTAACGTTTTATTTCATGATTGTTATACTTTACTTCTGTTGAATATAGAAGAAGGAATTTTTATATATCTCTTATGTATTTTCCTGATGAAAACTCTCGCTAAGACAGTTGAAATATTGAATTGTTACTGAAGAATTATTTGAGAAGATGGTGTTTGTGATTTCTTAAAAAAAAGCTGCATTGTATTTACATTAGTAAATTTTCGGCTTTA